>VDFB02354694.1:0-29837 GCA_007258455.2 Sequoia sempervirens
TGAATTTGAGAAATCATGTGAAAATTAAGTGGCATTTTATTCTCACCATGTCTAAGCCTTATATTTGGCCCTAATTATATAATAAATGTGTTAAAATTATCTCCAAAGATGTTTCTTCTTGCATTGAAATGTTAATAGTTTGTAGCTTGCTCAATTTAGTTTTTTATCTATCAAGCAAATTTCCTTGCATGTTCCTTTGCTTTATGTATTTTTTGTTGAAGGTACTTGCAAGTTATGCCTTGAGTAGGCTTATAAAAAACATCTCTTCCATGAGAACTATAACAACAAAGTTCATAAGTGTTTTTTTTCAATAGTTCATCTATTACACCCCAAATGAACATATTATGGAATGGAGTCTCTAAACACAATTTGTTTAGTCTCTTGGTTTTATATTAATCACCGACTAAAAAATTGTTAAAATCAATCATTTTTCTTTTACCCCCTTTACCTTTAACTATACAAATAAAAGTGGATACAATGCAAGGCATAGAATCTCCATTTCCTTTCAATTTTTGCATGTTGATCTATGAAGTTCTATATTCTTTAATTTATTTTTTTGTAAATCGTATCAACTATCATGTTGCTTTCCTTAGCATGAAAGTTTCAACTATGTTCTAAATTCCTAATAGAAACTCATGTGTACTATTCCTCCTTTTTGGCTCCATCTATATGGTTTATAGGAAGTTACAAAGCTCTCAAGCTAAATCGTCCACACTACTGATGAAGGAGGTCAAGGGTTTCATCAACAGGGGTTATAGTTCATTCTTAAGGATATGAGAGGTATGGCCCTCAATGACATTTAAATGAAAATCTAAATAGTGCAAAATGAACTATACATTAAACATTTAATAGAATACAACTTGGAAAAAATATATTAGACACTACATGTCATTGGATGATTGTTATGGCTACTCCACACCATTCCTATTGCTCAACATAGAATTAAGATTGTTAGCACCATTCTTTCCTAAATCATTTAGAGAGAATGGAATTTTATTAACATTTTTCTTATTTGAACTCAAGATAGTTTGATAAATTATTTTTTATCAATATTCACCCTTGTGGTAGTCTCTAAGTTTTATCAAAATGGAAACCTACTATATGGAGTTCCAATACTTAAATAACTTAATTTTTTTAGATAGAATCATGGCTATTTTTTTGGGCAAGGAATCATATCCTTTTTCCTTTTCCTATTTGTCAAGCCAAAGGCATCCTCTCTAAAACAAGGTTTAGTATCTCTAATGGGACTATCATGGCAACTTTTAAACAATATCTTTAGAAAATAGGACTACCTACCCTTCCATTTTATAGAGGATTGGAAATGGACTATGAGAGCTCCTCTTGCATGGTATAAAAAAAATATTAGCAATAATTATATATTCCACTTTAACTTATTTTTTGGGGGGAAACCCAAACAAAAATACAATATAAACTCTTCTTCTTCCCCTCAGCAAAGGAGTTCTCTACTATTTGGTAAGCCATTTTTAAAGCCAAGAAAGTTTAGTTTTCTTCGTGTCTTCTCTACCAATGGTAATTCCAAGTGTCATTTTTCCATGAGAAGACATCTATCGAACATTTATTTTAGTTTTTATCTACATATTACAAATCTTGGTGTTGGATTTATTCTCGTTTTTCTATCCTTTAAAACTTAAGGTTTTTATTTAGCATATGTTGTTCCTAACAAATACTTCCTAGATTTTCTCAAATTCTAAGTCAATTTGGAATTTCATTTGAAAGTATTAAATTTCATTCATATAAAGATATAAATCATGCTTTAATTCAAAGAAATAAAGTTAAATAATTATTTTATCTTGATTCAATAACTACACATGATGTCTAATGTATTGTTGGAGATTCAAAATCAAGCTAAAAAAGTACCCTTGAAGGTATAGGACCTCTAAACTATGATAGGTCAAAAGGGTACTCTTGTGCAATATTAGTTGTGTATCATATGACAATCCTACTACTCACTCATAGTTTTGACTAGATGATCCAATTTTAATCCCACTCATACTTCATAACCCATACAAAAAAATCCTAACTATTTGGAGTCATATTCCATCTTGTGATATTGATAGTGGTGGTTGGGAATCACATCAATAAAACAAATTTTGTCATCTTGTCTTAGTCTTTTTTTACCCCTTCCTAATAGTAGTATACTTAGTTAAAGGAGATTCTAGGAATATAAGAACACTAAGGGTAGGGTCTCTTATCCAAGAATATAAATCTCCCTATAAGAGAGCATGGATAGGGAGAAAAGTGTGATGGTCCCACACATCCTCGTGTTGATATGGTTGTTTCATTTACTTATCTTTTTATGCTTTTTTAATTCTTCACATTTCTAGTTTTCCCTTTATAAAAATATTTTCTCTTAAGATATTGTTAATTTCAATACCTTAGTGTCATGTGGGTCTCTTAATTACCTCAATAAGGATGACCTATCTTGTATTTTGTGTCCAATATGTTTTAGAATGTGATGTCATTCTATCTATGTTTATTGAAAGAATTGTATTTTTTTCATAATATATTTACAACCTCAAGTTGAAAAAAATAACTTAACTCTAAGTACTTAGATGTTGCATCAAATCGCCTCTTATTTTAACTACATGTGTAATCGCATTTGTAAGATTATGTGTACTCTCAAATTTTAATATGAGATGGGATGGCATGTGCAATGTTTGAAATGTACATATAAATTAAAAAAAAATAAAAAAAAAATACCTTACAATGAAATTCATTAAAAAATTTCATGTCTTAAATTTAATAAAGTATCTTATATGACATTTTACAATTATTTAAAGTCAACTTACTATAGTTTTTTGTCATCTAGAAGAAAGGACCTAATAGTTGAGAGGGGTCTTATAGTTAAATATTGAACATTAAAGGAACATTTCCTTTTTGACTTTAAGGTTATTGATTGTGACTTCATCTTTTTAAATAATGATTTTCATTATAAAAAACAAATAAAAAATATTATTTAAATAAATTAAGTAAAAAAAATAACAATCATATGATGTTACATAAACATGTGAAAAATACAATTCAATACACAAATTATATACTACTTTTATTTTATGTTAACCTTAAAAAAAAAATACTAAATAAAATAATATAAATTTTTAAAAATTATAACTGGAAAAGTTTGAGATGTGAAACTGTCCTATGTTTGAAATTTCTTTAAGCTATGGTTGCTATTCTCTTCATATGTGCAGTACAGTTGTATTAAAACAGAAAATATAACTGAGAGAGCAGGTTTTACAACACAGGCATATACACCACAGCAACCATAAGAATGTATAGGAATGTAAACCCATTTTGGCAGTCTCCAAAACCCTCAAAAATTGGCTTCCAGTTTGATACTCCTAGGCTCCACAACTTAATGATTGCACTCATTACTTTGAAAAATTATATCTGAAGTGTTTTCTAATTGCAGATGGAATAGATAATCAAATTACAAGGTTTGGTAGTTAGCTTACTCCAGGATCTATCATACATCTAAGAATAGTGTAAGATTAAGGTAAGGTCGGTTGGACATTGGATTGGATCGCAAAGATATTTCTGACATAACAAAAAACTAGTGTATGTGAATAATATCTAGCAGAAAGTCTGGACATCCTTGCCTCAGCCCTATGTGATTGAACATCCTGCTAGTCAGGTCTGACATTCAGACACCAAATATTTAGATTCTACTTTGTTGGCTTAGCATTTAATCATCATAATCTTATCTTCTAGTATTGTAACCGTCTGGACCAATTTAAATAGCCTCACTCACCCCACCCATATGGTCATATTCTATGATTTCTACCAAATACTTTACCATTCATCTACTGGATCAATCCTACAACTTTTAAAAGCAGAAAAACTAAAACCCAAAGCCATGGTGGGAAAAGTTTTATTACCCGGTGCAGATGCTGAGAAGAACCAAAGCTATCCCTCTCGCTCAAAGACAAAAGCTTTGTGGAGCTCCAATTTGCATGGTCAAAATCTGTCCAACCTGCCATAACACTGAAAATCTAATATGACTAATCTTAGAAATGTCACAGTTTTTGACAAACATAAAGGGCAGAAAATCACCTGATTCTCCTATTATCTCTTCACCACATACAAAAAGAATGGTGATGATGAGGAAGAGCTCGAGGACAAGAGAGATTGTAAACTTTGGCGAGGAGGTTCCCCAAGATAGTAACATTATGCATAGCTTGTGCTTAGTCTTCTCTTTTCTTGAAATAATAATTAGTGCAATCTTTCTTATCATTCTACCATATATGGATTCTTCCTCTAATCATATAATCTCTTCGTACTATTGGGCCATGTTGCATTTGCAAGATAGTCAATATTTGGGTAAGAATTATGAGCAAAAAGATGAACCAATTGCAGAGATAAATGATATGTTCATGAATGCATGTCAACATTAGTACACAATAATGAGTTATAAAGTCTAAGTTAGAAGCTTATTCCACAAATATGCACCGTCCAAGCATATGCTCTTTAACAGCTATGAATTTTATCTGACCTGTAAAAAGAAATCTTCTTAGAAGATGCACTGTAACTGATAGATAAAGGATAAGATAAGTTAAGTTACGGCACATGTATACAGTGTACCCATGAAGATTTGCTTCTTAAAGTAATGACAAGCCCGCGATTTTCTCTTTGGATGAAAAGAAGAGTGCTGCACCATTATTTCCTCTGAATTTTATAAGTTTGTCTGCTTTTGAAATTAATAATATATATAAGTGGTAAGTTCTATTTCCCTTGTTTTATATGTATTGTACAAATTTAGAGAGGGAATTTTATAAAGGATTTGAGGTATGGATAAAAATAATATATCTAAAACTTTCATTCTTATATATTATATAGATATATATTTAAAAAGATTATAGATTTATATCTTCTTCTTTTTCGATTAGTAATATGAGAGATCTTATTCTCGTTCAAGTGAGGCAAGAATACAAATAGGGGACCACATTGCTAATATGAATACATTGCATGAACACAAGAAGTCCAAACCTATGAGCTCAATAGTCTAGTAGGGACATAGAGCCTGTCAATGTCGAGCTCAATAGTTTATTAGGGACATACAACCTGTCAATGTTGAGCTCAATAGTCTAGTGGGGACATAGAACCCATGGACACACTGACCCAACAAAGGTTTAGAGCATGAAATCCAGTATGAATGCCTGCAGCTTCAAAAGGCACAATGTTTATGGTCACAATGATCTAAGAAGGTTTGAACCTTGGTGACTACAACAATGCCATAGTTTAGTCATTACACTATACCATGAATGACGATAGACTTGTATCTTATTAAATCAATATAATTTATAACTTTATTTTTATGTATATAATTAGTTTTTAACCATTTAAAAATAATCTAATCTAATATATAAATTTATTTACATATAACTAGTTTTGAGTTATTTAATAATTAAATTATACTATAACTTTTTATATAAAAATTTAATAAAATTTGTATTTTCTAATTTCATTTTTAGATTGTTAATATTTTGTACTAACTTATTTCTCAAGAAATCTTGAGAAGGAGCTATGTAATTTAAGCCACTATTGAATTACTTTCTTTTATGATTTTCATTTTTTCCCTCTCCTTGAGTTGTGATTCTTTTCTTAAGTCTTCAATAATATCAACTTTAGTGTGAGTAGTAAGGAAAAAGTCAATATCATCTTTGTCATAAGAATCTTTATTAATGTTGGATGATTTACTAATGTTTAACTCAGTCATAAGTTTGTGCCACACCTTTGCTAATATGTGTTTACATATATGACAGTTTTTATATAGAATTTCAGTACACTTTATTTATGTGCTGAAATAACCAAAGCTCACCCCTTATATGTACTATAGATAATAATACTCTTTCCTTCTATATATTATTATAACACTTTCTATGCACCCTTATTGTCAAAACTTGCTTTTTTTATGATTTTCATTTTTTCTCTCATTCTTGTGTGGTTATTCTATTCTAAAGTGTTTAATAATATCAACTTTAATGTAAATAGAAAGGACAAAGTCAATATCATTTTTGTCATAAGAATCTTATTAATAGTAAAAAAATTATTAATTTATAACTCAGTCATGATGTGGTGTTGATACCTTTGCTAATATTTATGTTCACATATAGGACATTTTGCATATAAAACTTTTGTCTAGTTTATTTGTGTGTATTAATATGACCAAATCTCAACCCTTATCCATATTATATATTTAATAATATTTCCTTTTGTGTATTTCTCTAGCACTTTCTATGCACTCTTATTGTCAAAATTTGATTTTCATTTTTCTCTCCTCGTGTCATGATTATTTTCTTAAGTCTTCAATAATTGCAACTTTATTGCAAGTAGTAAGGACAGAGTCAACATCATGTTTATCACAAGAATCTTATTAATATTGGATGAATTACTAATGTCTAACTTAGTCATGGTGTTGGTACCTTCGCTAATAACTATGTTCACATTTATGACATTTTTTATATTAGACTTCCGTACACTTTCTTTATGTGTACAGATATAGTCAAAGCTCACCCATTATATGTACTATATCTAATAATACTCTTTCCTTCTATGTATTATTGTAAAACTTCCTATGCATTCTTATTGTCAAAACTCACTTTTCTTTATGATTTTCATTTTTTTCTCTCCTTTTTATGTTGTGATTATTTTCTTAAGTCTTCAATAAACTCAACTTTAATGTTAGTAAGGACAAAGTCAATATCATTTTTGTCATGAGAATCTTTATTAATATTGAATGAATAACTAATCTCCAACTCAATCATACAATTATATTAATAACTTTGTTAATATCTACGTTCACATATACAACATTTTTCATATTAAACTTGAATACATTTTCTTTATATATATTTATATAACCAAAACTCGCCCCATATATATATTATATAAATGATACTATTTCCTCCTAACAGGATGTATGTTTATGTACTCTTAGTACTAAAACTTGCCCTTATATGCCTTATACCAAGCCTAACCTTTACCCATTCAACTTTACTATTGTAAAAACTACTCCAACATGACCAGATGCCAAGGTTTCTCCTACACTAATTCTAGGAGTTTCAACCTTTGACATATTCCACTTCCAATATTGGAGTTAATGTCAACCTAGACAGCAAATTCACACATGCCAATAAGAGTTAGTATTATACACCACCAATTTGTTTGGGTCTCTCCTTACCGTTAGTATGATGTTAGATTTGACTTACACAAGAACTCTGCCATAGTACCACTTGTACACTCATCTTCTTTAACTTAACAGCTCTAGTTGAACTTCTGCTTTAGTTCTGTACTCCTCCTAAGTTTCTTATCAGTTATATTAACAAGCAATGATGAATATTCAATAAAAAATCTTGCAGACGACGTTCAGAACTCTGGATTTATAGTAATGGTTTATAAATCTTAGCTTTCCACGTTTTATGTCAATGTGTTGAATTCAGATAAATTTATTCTTGTTTAGTAGATTTGGTGGACTCTTACTGTTATGTTTGCCACTACTATACCAATATTCATTATATTTAAAGATATTTGGAACAGTAAAAAATAACTATATTTCATACAGTATAATATTACAAAAATCTTTTATGTTTTCTGTCTACCTTATTACTCATTCTCAGTTTTCATAGCTTTAAATGGATTCAAGCATTCTTGAATTAATACGGATTAATAGTCATCAGATAAGATAATTTAATTTTCTTAAGTTAAAAAATGTGGGCATGTTCTATGCTTTGTCATATTGTTGGGTTCGGTGAAATCCAAATATTCTAATTATAACGGCAGTTTCTCTCACACTGAAACGTATGTCTTTTTGCATGTATTCGCTAATTTAGAAGTTGACCGTTTTGATGGATTTTTCCATTTTGGAGATGAGACTGAATTATAAAGTTGCTGCTGCTTGAACATTATTGTATTGTATTGAGAATTAATAAAAGAGAATCCCTACTGAAAGTGGATGTAGCTATTGTTGAGCGAACCACTATAAATCCTATGTTCTTGTTTGTGTGTGTGATTGTTCATTCATTTTATTTTCTGCAATCTTTTTCTCTCATTTATTCTGTCGTCATTAAATTCAACACATATATCATTCAATTTATGAATATTTTTAAAATTTGAATTATTATTTTTAATTAAATTAGGATAGATAAAAAAATCATTTTTTTATAATAATTTTTTTTTATCAATATATTTATTTAATTTTCAATTTCTTATAAGATAATAATATAATATTTAAAAAAGTCAGTGGTAAAAAATATATTTTAAAAGTGTAGAGGGAATCAAATTTAAATGAGAGATAACAAGTCACAAGATCAATTTTCAGCATTACATAAAAATTAAAAATTAAAAATAATTAAAGCATTTATTTATTTATGAAAAAATAAAAAATATCTAACTCCCCTTTACACGTCTTTTACATTTACACTAGTTTTTATAAAAAAAAAAATCTCAAAATAAGATTAATTAGAATGACTATTATTTTTTCTATGGAAAAGTGTTCTATAATAACATAAAAGTCTCTCATGTTAAGTTCATATATATTTTAAAATGTGTGACCCACATATTATTAAAAAAGAAATACAACTAAATACATATAATTCTCTATATAGTATATTTTAAATAAATAAAATAACTCTAAAAACATAAATCTCTCTATATCTAATCTCTTATAAATATATAGATTTATTTATAATAATATTATAAATATATATAATTGACATAAAAGATGCATAATTTATATAACGAAATGGTGGATGAAATTAAGGGATGTTTCAATATCTTAGAATGTATTTAAATAACTAAAATAAATTGATATTGTTTTTTATTAATTAGGTTAAATAGGTTTTGACATAACAAAAGATGCATAAAGACACAACAAAATAATAACAAAATGTTTGCCAACTACAAACCTATACACTATCAACAAAGAAGAATAGACCACCTACGCCAAGTAATGGCAAAGACAAAAATAGAAGAAAACACACATATAATGGTAAATATAAGAGGTGGATAATTTTACAGAAAAAATATTGGATAAAATTATGGGATACTTCTATATCTTAGAATGTGTTGTAAAATAATTTTTAAATAATAAAAAAATGATTAGTTAATTCAAATAGTTTTTGAAGGTACCTCAAAATCCTTTACATCTAACAAAAGATTAAAAAAAGCATAACAAAATAATAGCAAAAAAATTCCAACTACAAACTAAGACACTATCAGCAAGAAAAAATTAAGTACTTAAACCAAGTAATAACAAAAAAAACAAAAAAGAAGAGGAATAGACCACCCCTAACTACAATTGATTTAGAATTTTAGCTACCTCCAACTCCTACTGGTAGAAGCTCTTATGAAGTTTAACAAAGTATTGGAGTTCCTTTTTTCCTTCTCCAAGGACTTCTTCTTAGTGCTTCTAGTCCTAGCACTACAACCTACCTTTACATTTGTATTATCTTTGATGTTCTTTTCTTTAAGATATTAAATCTCTAGTCATTCTACCAGTTCTTTAAGTTTCTCAATGAGAGTCTTTATTCTCTAGAACTATTCTAGATTGTACACTTGTCAATTTGAATGAGCTTGTTAATAAATTATTCTTTATAGCTATTAGCTCCTTCTCAAGAATGGCCAATTCTTTTCATGGTATTATTTTCTTTTTCTAACTCCACAAGCATGGTGACACTACTCTATTTTAACTCAAAATGGTCTCGGTCCAACTTGCTTACTTGGTTCATAGCATCCCAACTCTAAAATATCCTTCTATACTTCTCCTTTTTCAACTTGAATCTATCTTCCAATCATTTTCTCAATAATAAAAAGTTTCAAATTCAATTTCTTTATTTCAACAACAAACCATTTCATTAAGGAATATTGAATACACACGTTTGTTATATAGTTCCCAAGACATCAAAAATCTCTTGCATAGAAGAATACTTCACCACCAAAATAAATAAGTCTTTAGGGATGTTGATTGAAGGATCTAGTATTCTTGAGAAAGGTACTCCAATCAAGATTATTTTGGGAGACATTTAGATTTATGTTTCATATAATCCATTTGATTCTCTAGTTGAATATTCTCTTAACTATCCTCATTCAAAACCATCTCAACTATATGTTTATCTATATCTCTTGTAGCTTGGTTTTGGGTTTCTCAAACATTGTCTTTCTTTTACTCTCTTTGGGGTTTTCATAATCCTCCAAGTCTTGACTCTCATATTCCTCAATATACTATATGTTTCTCTGACTCGAGAAGGATCCCTCTATATCCAAACTAGCAGGGACCCTCTTCTTAACATTTGCAAAGAAATTCTTCAAGGAATGTTTAGAGTTATTAGAGAAGGTGCTAGAGTAATCAATAACTTTTTCTTTTTTTTTCCTCCCTTGACTTGACACTTAAAATAGAGCTTCTAGGATTGGGATTCTAAGCTTTCATGAAATTGACTAAGAATATTAGCCCTTAGTAAAGGGGGGTCAATCTTGAAGCTTGTTTGCATTCTTTCATAGAATTTTGTAGGAATGAAAGAAGATAGAATAGAAAGGAAACCCTGATTTTGTGCCTAAAATGGTTTAACAAGATAAACGAATACCTATAAAATGATATAAAACTTCCTTTAAGAACTTACCTCATTATGTAGTGCACCACTTCACCCCATAATAGTTTGAGAGAGTTCCTTGTGTGCCTAGAATATAGTTTGACAATATTTTCACCAACCTTTAGGATTGTAGTTATGGATTCATCCTCAACCCTCCTATCATTGAACACTTTCACACCCTCCATAGATAATCTAGTTACATGCATAGCTGGATCCTCCATTTTGAAACACTCCATACCCTAGATTGATACTTTCCTTTTATTGCACCCCTTATTAAAGGCTTTAGCCATAGCTATATAAGTATGCCCCTTTAATCTTTTTAGATAATATATTAATGATTCTCTTGATAAAATCCTCCAAACTTTATCATTCTTGTGAATCCCAAACAAGAATAGGGCTCCATACAATTCTTATCACCACCCATAGTGAAAAAATTGTCATCCTTATTAGGCTTTTCCCACACAATCTTGCAATTAATCTCTAGAAGAATTGCTATCATCTAGTTGTAGAACTCATAAAAAAGCATTGTCTTAGCATAGTACCCATCATCATTAGAGGTGATGTGATTTTCCTTTGATTTATCTTTAATACATTTTCTTGGTAAGGTGATATGTATCCTAATCCTAGCCAACAATACTAATCAATCTAGTTGCTTATGTGGTTGAGATATCTTTTGTGTCGTATTTAGATATCCCTTTGTTATAAACTCTCCTATTAGTGAAATAGTTAGCACTTTTGTAACCTTAATGAAGCACATGTTAAAAATGAACCTCTTCAAATTTATTTCTTAGATTGATAACATCTTTAAGAGGTGTAGTGTCGGAAAATGTATCCCTTTACATTTTCTCACTTGTTTGAGCCCTCCTTATTTAAATTGGACTTAATATTGCCTTAATTTATTGTTGTAAAGTGTATCCCTTTACACTTTCACACTTATTTAGGGCTCCCTTAATTAATTGAGCTTAATTATGCCTTAATTGGCCCTATAATTCATTTTCCAAACCCATTTAATTACATTTTCTAAAGAGGAAACCTGACATTCATTAATGCCTTAACATAACACTCCACATTGAGCAATGTGTGTCCTAGGTTTATGGACCTGGGACACATTCTCCCATGGGAAAATGGGTCCTCCCTAGACCCTAGAACCTAAATTTAAATTATGTTTTGGTGCTATTTCAATGTTTTCAAATCTGTAATTCACTATCGGCTTGCAATATTTTAATTTCAAGAAATTAAGGATACATACCTATAAATATAAGGTTACTTCACTATGTTTCACCTAGCAATTTTATGAGATTTTCAAGTGTTCATTTATAAGAGCTAAAGTTGTGATCAAAGGCATTCAAGAGCAGATTTATCAGAGATTTATTACAACAATCAAGATCCAATTGTCATATCAAAGTCTTCTTGCATCATGCATGTTTTTGGAGCTAACATGGTGATGTAAGTTTCATGATCCAATCAAGCATTCAAAGCACTATTTCAAGCAAGATTCAAAGTTTCAAGATCCGCGTATATTAAATCCATTTCATGCAAGTTGCAGACCTTCATTCAAGGACTTATCCAAGGGTTTTGTTGAGTGATAACATAGCATTTCTCATTCTTCATTCCATCTTTCATGCTCTTATTCATTTCAAGGTTTGATTACCAAAATGGGGTTTGACCAAGGCAAACCACCATTCACCAAAAACAAACAATTTGTCCTTCTTGTCTTGCATTTGCAGATTTAGGTGGAAGAAGCTTTGAAGACCTCTTGAAGAGAAAATTTGGAGAAGTTGACAAAGTTGCAAAAGTTGTCATAATTGTTGTCATCTCACATAAACTCACCTACAGAAATTATTTCTGACATTCTGACATTGTCACCTAGACAAATTGGAAGCTTCAGATCTGTGTCAAAGTCTTCTGAAAGTTGTAGAAAAACCATGACAGTGGACCCATTCACCCCTGGACGAATGAGTCCCAATCATCCTTCGGAAACTCACTTTTGGTGACTGATACTACCCTTCTCAAATCTATAATTTATTTTTTGTCTCTGCTTATTTTGAGTTTAATATTGCTTTTTCAAGTTTAATTTGGCATAATTGGGTTGATTTTCTATTTTTAGTCTTTCTTCCAAAAGTGTTTGGTGAACTTGACCCTCATCCTTCAATCATAAGGAAATCTGAAGATTCCCTCATTGAGTTGACTCACCTAAGGGTTCTAAGTAAATTCTTTGTGTGGATCTCATTTCCTAATGAAATAGTGAGATATAGGTCCATCAAACCCATTTATTCCCATTTTGATGCCCACACCTATTTTTCACCTTTTCAAGAGGATTATATATATTCCAACTAGGAGATGTCTAACCTTGAAGGCATCTAATAGTATTAAAAAATACCCTTCAACTATAAGTTATCTAACACCTATTTGATAAGCCATGTGAATGGCATTGACTACTCTAGTAGCCTCAATATAATGGTTGGTTGATTTTCCCAAGAAGATACCATAGATAGCAATAAATTTTCCTTTGTACTCTCTAAGAACACCACCATCACTTGTCAATCTTGAGTTACCTTTAGAGGTCCCATCAAAGTTTAGTTTATACTATTTTCAAGGAGGGGGGGTCTGAACTACACATGTTCTTTGAGATTTCAATTCTTTAAAAGGGTTAGGTATACAAAATTTAATGTTACAAGCCCCAACAATCTCTAAGTCTAAATTGGAGACACCCAACTTATGAGATGTGGAGATCTTCTCTATTATCCTTACAATAAATTTTTCCTTAATTTCCAAGGCAATTTTATCTACCACTTTACTATTCATAGCTTTCTTCTCCCAAAAAATATTATTATTTCTTTCTTTCTAAAAACCCTAGGTAAATGGGTAACATAAGGGCCCACATAAATTTTGAATAAAGATTATGGGAAGGTGAAGTTGATTGTTCCATAAAACCTTGAATAGAATATAGAAAAAAATAATGAACTTTGAAGAGGGAAAGGAGGGACTCCAAAACCTCCCTAGAGAATCAACAATCCAACAACATATGATTTGCACTTTCTTTCACCCGTTTACAAGGGATGGATCTGTTTCAAATAGGAAAGCCTCTCTTCATAATATTATTAGGAATAAATTTTTTTTCAAGTCAAGATCCAAAAGAAGATGTTAATTTTAGGAATCAACTATGCAAGCCAAAGATTAACCCAAAATGGAGTAGGTTCAAAATAGATCCCAAATATTCAAACCTCGAAGAAATAGAGTAGAGTTTGTGTTAGGGTTAGAGATGGCAGATCTAACAATTAAATGCAGATTTAATAATAAAACAGAGAAACTAAAACATTCACAGAATAAATCATAACACAAAATTTAACGTGGTTCACCCAATCTGGGCTACATCCACCAAACCGCAGCCATCCAATACTTTTATTATCCAGTGAAAAACCCTGTTACAATCTTGCGAATAATCGCATTTTTCATCATACAGTAATACCCATCCGAACCCCTTTTTACCGCTTTAGAAGCTTCTAGATTTCTGCTCCTACAAAATCGATTTTTCCTTTTTCTGCGATCACAAAAAGCAGGGAAATAGGATTAGTAATGCCACCGGAACCCCGCTCCTACAAGTCAGGGGGCTAGGGTGTGCAATATACCATGGGCTATACAGTATAGCATGATCAGTCGCCACATACCAACAATCTCCCACTTGGAGACTGATCAAGCTCCACACCATCACAACCTCCCACTTGGAGACTGATCCTGGACAACACTGCTGCAATTACAGCTCCCACTGGAAATAAGTACCTTGGACCCTGCTGCTCTATTATACTTTAATTCAACTTTGAAGACCAACCGAAGCTGAAGAGGAGCTCAGCTTCTCCCTTGTCACCGCCTTCGTAAACATATCTGCTGGACTTGTAAGGAAACTATGCAACCATAGAATGACAATTTCCACATAACCCAAATCTGAAAACATGCAAGTAAAATACTCAACATCAACATGCAAGAGAATAGACAACATACCCATCAAAGATGACACAAGATATACCCTGGGAAAACCCTCAAGAGGGAAAAAACCCAGCCTCCAAAAGCATCCACATTCTATGTATTATTCAGCAATGAAAAACCCATTACAATACATCTGCAGAGACTCCATGAACACTTCTGAAGCACAAGCTATCCATGCATTACATGTGACCAAGCATGAATCCAAACATCCCATGCCATGCTTCAAACCCTCACACATGCACAAGCTCAACCTGCTAACCTGCAGCAATCTGTCCAACCCTCAACAACTACCCTTGTGGTTGCTTTTATAGAAACAAGCTCCCACAAAACCACCAAGTGGTATTACATAAACCATGTGCCCAAAACCATACAACATGTGACCCCACATTTAATATTGGGTACTTTATTATTTTATTATTATTCCCCAATATTAAATAATTACATTTGACAATTACATGTCCCAATGTTACATACAACAAAGTGGCCCCAACATTATAACTCCTTGTGATGCACATTCACCTAGAAAACCCCTAGGTGCACCACACACATAATAAATAAATAAAATATTACAAACATTATGCAAGGTGTACAACACCTAATCCTAACAGTTTGGTAGTAGAACCTTTCCAAATTAATTCATTCCTTTTGAGGAATTAAGGATTAAGAAATAGAGATAATATAATTTGTAACCTAGATATGGGCCCCACTAAGTCCAAGGAAGAGATAAAGGTTGATGGTACTTTCAAATTTTGATTCCATCATCTTCCTTAATATAATCATTAACTTTACTACCAAGGATTCACTTACAAGGCTCCATAATAGGACCAACCCACTCATAATTACTTAGAGGGGATCCAACTAGCCATTTTCCCTCCCAAAAATTTATATCAACCCCATCACCAAGCTTCTAGAACTTAATACCTTTATTGAGAATAAATATGCTAGACACCATATTTTTCCATAAGCAAGATATTTGGGGTAGATCGTTGCAAGAAAGGATTTTAAAAACATCCCAATTTTGGTGAAGATATTTCCTTTTTATGATTTTAATCCACTCGTTCTTCTCAAAAAGTAATCTCCATCTAATTTTATCATTCAAGGATAAATTAAATTATTTAATCTTCATTATCCATAAACCTTCTTTTTTTCCTAAGCTTGCATACTAAACCCCAAGCCACCAAGGGGAATCTCTTCATTTCTTCTATCCCTACCCAAAGGAAATTTCTCTCATTTTTTCAATCTTTTCAGTAAGATTTGTACAAATTATCAACATATTCATGCTATATATGGAGATTTTTCAACATATCTTTGATAAGTTGAAATTTCTAGCTTATCTAAGAAGGTCCTTCTTCCATCCTACCAAGCTTTGTTGAAATATTTCTACAAGTTCATTCTAAAATAATTCTAGAACAACACCTAAAAAATAATTAGGTCAATATATTTGGATAGAAGAACATCCACTTGAAACCCAAGAAAATAAGAAATTTATTGTTGTCTTTGGATTGGGGTATTCAAGAAAAAATAAGTATCCTTGTGGAGGCTAATCTTTTGAATCAAATCCCTTTCAAAGTTGGTATTTTTTAAGTTTTGTAGATTCTAAAATTGATTCTTCTCCAATGATGATACTATCATGCAACAACTATTTATGGGAGCAAGGGGTACACGTAGAGGTAGGTCTTATGCCTTTCAAACTACCCCTGCTAACTACTTTCTCTAAGGTCCTCCTCAAAGATTTCACCATAATGATAAAAAGAAATGGGATCACTCCATCTAATACCTATCATGCTCTTGTAAATACCTAATGGAGAACCATTGATAAAAACCAAAAATTTAGGGGTCAATATCATCTCACTAATCTTATTAGTAAATATTTCCCCAAAACTAAATTTTTTTAGGAATTTTAAAAGGAAATATCATGCCACCATATCATAATATTTCATAAGATCCAATTTTATAATAAAACCTTCTCTTTTTTAATTAACAATAAATGAAGGACCTCATGAATTCAAGTTATAGAGTCCATAATTTTTCTTCCATGCACAAAACCACTATGTTGCACTGAGATAAGCTTTGGCAAGATCTATTATAACATCAAGGCTATAATATTGGAGAATAATTTGTATATTAATTTGTAGATACTAATGTGTTTGAAGTCTACAAAGGATTTTTCACCCACCTTCTTGGGAATAAGGACAATAAAAGTATAATATAATTGGTTCAACATCCTCCCATTGTTAAAAAAATCCATAGTTGTAAGGTGGGTGCACAAAGATGGGGGACCAAAAAGGGGTCTTAAGTGGCCACTTTTTTTTTGAAATCAGGAAAGATTGACCTTGGATGAGAAATTGAAGATAGTCACACTAAAATTTTTAAGATGCAACAAATCAAGACTCGAAGTGCTCTGAATCTACTTTCTAAACTACTATTTTTTTTTAAATGGTAGGGATTAAGGGGTTCAAAATGGGGGGCCACAAAAACTAGTTTTGTTTTTTTTTCAAAAAAACATAACATAGCGTTTGGTGTGGCCCCCCTAAAATGATTTTTTTTTTAGTATTTTAAAAATCTCTTTAGTGAGAAATTAGCTAATGCCATTAGTTTATCCCCAGTTTTTCTTCTAATTTTTTAATGAATATATGATTTTTTTCTAATTTTAAAAGTAGACACATCCTAAAAAATAGAAATTTGAGCGTGCTTCCCCATAAAAATTTTGAAAACTAATTGAAAATCATTTTTTTAATATGTGTAGAATAGAGTCTAATTTCTAAAAATGTAATATATTTGAAATTTTAATGAATAGTTAAAAAATAAAGTAAAAGAGAGGGATCATGCTACCCGATTCCTGCAATCTAATAAAAAAAAAGTAAAAAGTAAAAAATACCAAACATTGGTTTTTGAAAAAAATCGGATACACCAACAAAAGAAATTAAAGATAAAAACCTTAACATACTCAAAATGTGAAAAAAATTACATGTTTAGATGGCTAAGAGAGAGCTTAACATTACCCAAGTATTTTTTGACTTGACATTGAAACATGTGTAAACCTGATGGGGAGTACGCTCGAGATTATGTCAATTTTTTCACAATCTATAAAAACACATCTTTAAATGTTAGAAAGTCACTCCAAGCCTTTGGGTTGGAATCCCAAGGAAAATCCAATCCAAAGGCTTGTAAATTTCAAAAGCAAGATAAAATGCGAGCGTGTTATAATGTGCTCACATTATTTGAAGCCTTATGTTTTGCATTGAAATTTTTTCCTTATTTTTTCTCTTTCTTGTCTTTCTCTTTTAGTGAAACTATATACATGAAATAAACATTTAATGCAAATGGACATTTAATTTCTTATACTTTAAGTTATATTTCATGTATATAGTTTCAAGATGTGTGAGAGTAGTTTCAGAACTCTAGGAGTTATAATACAAATCTTAGTTTTTGGAAGATCTTATAAATTTTAGACAGTCAAATTTTAGTACTTAGCATGTCAAATTTCAATAATTAAGAGGTCAAATTTCAATAATCAGCAAGTTGTATAATCTATCTCTCACACTCACTCATTGTTTATCCCTTACACTTTAGACCTCTCTCTCTCTCTCTCTCTCTCTCTCTCCTTCCTCCTTCCTCTTTCTCTCTCCTCCTTCTCCCTATCCACTCTTCTACCTCTCCTCCACTCCATCCCTTTTCTTTCTTGTTCATTGCCTCCACTATACTCCATCTCTCCTCCTTCCATTTCTCTGCCTCTGTGCATGCTCTCTCTGCACTCTCCCGAGACCCCTCTTTGTAATATAAAAATGAAATTAATGGCAGAAGTAGTAAAAATAGATGTGATGTGGGTGATAAAATAATAATGTGATGTGTCATCGGGTCAAGTATGGCCGTAATGTGTGAGAATATTAAGTCTCAAATCGACTAGAGTGATGGCAAAAATGTCTTAGATGTCAAGTAATAAAATAGCAGATCGCCTCAACCTCACTCTCTCTTTCTCTCTCTCTCATTGTTTCTCTCTATCTCACCTTTGTCTCCATCCCTTCCTATCCCTCACTCCCTCCTTCCCTCTCTACTTATCTCTATCTTTCCTCTCCATCCCTCTGCCCACCTCTCTCTTGTTGGAAGTTTTGAGATGTTGGAAGCTTGAGTTGTTTGTGAGTTACTTAGGTGTTGTCATTGATGTCAACCCCTTGTATAAAGAGAATGTTGGAATGTTTGGTATTGATGTCAACACATGTTGGTGTTTTCATTGATGTCCTACTTCAATATAGTTGCAGAGGTTGTTGGAATGACTTGTGTTTGAGGATATTTTTGTAGTTGGAAAGTGTTGCATGTTGTAGATGTGTTGTTGAGATGTTAGTAATGTTGTTGATGAAGTTGGTTCACTTGGTTTCTAAGTGATTTTGAGAAAATTTGAATAAAAGAGAGTTCAATGTGACAAAGTGGTGTTCAGTGTTTTGCTTTGTATTTCTTCATGATTGAAGATATGCTCATCTGAGTTGGATGTGATGATAAGAGGTGCTTAGAGGTGTCATAGCCAGAGTTTTAGGTTTCGAATCCTACTATACAATGGAAGATGTGTTTGCTAGTATCTCTGTTTGGTGAAACAAGGTGTCTAGGAGAAGTGAGATTGCTCCACATTTCTCCATAGTGAAGGTTTTGGTGATGCAAATATAGGAAAATTCTTATATCATTTGTATCTACCTTCCCTTGAATTTTCAAGTGCTGAATTGTTTCACAAAGTTGTCTGGTGTGTTGGATGTTTGTTCCAATGTGTCAAGTTGCACAAAATGAAGGTGTTCTTGAGTTTTATGTTGTTGCAGTAGTTGTGGAAGATATTCTAATGATGTGGAATATTCTAACATGTTGTATGGATATTGTGGAATGTTTTTGTGCATTCCGCGAGATGTTTTCGGACCTTGAGAGGTGTGTTTGGAGTCACTTGTTAGTGTCTGTGTAGGTTTGGCCAATCTGACATGCTAGCACTAATTACGAAGGATAATTGTTGTTTGAGGAAGTGTTGAGAAGTGTTTTTTGTGTAGATTTGGGTCCCAATTAAGTAATGGCATGTTTTTGCTTCACTTCTTTATATTGTGGAAGTGTTTGGTGTTGACCTATTTGGTGTTGCACGATTGAGGTGCATACATTTCCTTAAAACCAACCTAATTGAGATTGTTTTAGGTCATTGATGGTATAAATGCAAGCAAAATTATTGTGTGGATTAAGTGCAGAGTGTGAGATGTTAAATATGTGAATGTGATCAAGTGTGATGATCTAAGTGTGAGCCTTAAAGCCTATGACTTCTTAATGCAGTGAGAAGAAGGTGTCTATATTTTAGTATGTTTGATGATTTGTTTGCGCTTCAGTGTAACTATACCTTTGGCATATGAGAGATGCATTGTTAGTAGTTCAAATTGGTAGTGAGCCACCCCTTCTTCTATTCTTCTTTCTTTTGGATAGTGAGTTCGTTGGCAGTGAGCCTTTCTTTATCTTTCTAGGTAGTGATCCTTATTGTATTCGATGTTGCAATTCATATATTAGTAAGCTAATCCTCATCGTGGTTTTTCCCTTATTGGGTTTTCCATGTAAATCAGGTGTTCTTATGTGTTTGGATGTGTTTGCATTACTGTTTCATAATTTTACATTTTTCTAATGCATGATAAGGGTTTAATGGTTGTTAAGGGTTTAAGGGCTAATGCAGATCTAAATGTTAATGAGGTTGTTTGATGTTTTAAAGTATACAACTAATTCACCCCCCCTCTCAGTTTTCATGTTCATTTAATAATTGGTATCAGAGTTGTGGTTCTCAAGAAGAAGCTTAACCGCTTGAGGTAGATCTAGATGGCGCAAGGAAGGGTGTCAAAGCTCCTTTGTTCGATGGAACGAATTTTACCTAATGGAAAGCTGGGATGGAGTCCTTCTTAGTCTCCCTTCGATTTGGTGTTTGGTAGTCTATTAAAAAAGGTTATAGTATGCTTGTAAATGGTCTGAGAAGTGATGCTGAGATCAAGGATTATGAAAACAATGACAAAGAAAGGAGTGCAATATTGTTGGAAGAATGAAGAAGAACATCTTATTATACAGTTTTTGTGTTGTCATTGATGTGACCATGTTATATGAGTTGTCACTTCAAGGTTAAGTTCTAGCCTATTCTGGTATTCGAAACCGGTATCTAAACCAGTATGCAGTTACTATCCTCTGGTATTTTGGTCCACAATCCTCCACTGATGAATATCTTTGCTTGTGGTTTTGGGAAATGGTTTTTGGATACTAAAAGGTTGTATGTTTAGAATCTCGTGTCACAAGTGCTCATATGGTGAAGTTGGCATTACTCTGTTGATTGCATTTTGTCATTAGGTCTATCTTTGGCCGACCTAATGTATTATTGATGTTGTAATTGATTAAATCTTGTGATGCAGATGTATGTGTGACCTATCTTAAGTATATGCCGACATGTTGTAGTGTGCTACACATTTGAATAAATTTTGGAAATATTTTGTACATGCTTGAAGCCGACAGTTGATTTTTGGTGAATAAAGGTTGCATCTAATTAGGCCGACTTAATTGATGCTTGTGGATGTATCAGCTATATATATTGGATAGTTTTGAGATTCTGGATGCCGAAAATTATTGAAGTGTGCAAAGAAGACAAGTATGATGAAGTGTATCAAGTTAGTTTACTAAGCATCAAAGGAACTGAATCAACACTTGTTAGGTGTATCTTACCATTTCATTTTCTGGTTGTAAGAAACTTTGTTATTGTATCTTTTGTAGGCAGTGAGCCTCCCATTTTGGAAAGTGAGTCCTAGTAGTGATCCACCCTTTTGTAATATCTTATAACCGGTTATACTATATTGTGAGCTAGCCCTCACCGTGGTTTTTCCCATTTTGGGTTTTCCACATGAAAATCCTAGTGTTCATGTGTTATGTGCTTTTATGTTTTGTTAATCCTCTTACTTATCTTTACTATTATATGCATTGGAGTAATTGGATGGTATTTGTTCAATAAGTTTAAGAAGATATTGATTCACCCCACCCCTCTTAGTATCTTGGGTATTCAACAATTGGTATCAGAGCTTGGTTCCTCCGAAGAATCCTAACAGCTTGAGGAAGATCTTGAAGATTGAAAAAATGGATGATAAAGAAGAGCTCTGGGCTGCTCTCGAAGATCTTGACAAGGCTGAAAGTGAAAACAAAGATTTGAAAAAAATATTGATGAGGCAAATGAATGTGTCTAGAAATTGAAAGAGCAATTGAAGAAATTCAAGGAAAGACATAGGGAAGTAAGTGAGTAGTTAAAACAAGCAAATGAAGAGATCACCGGATTGAAGGTGCAAGTGGAGGAGAAGAAGAGAATTGAAGATTTTCTGAATGTAGTAGAGCAAAGCAAGACTAATGAATGCACTAGACTTGAACTAGAGGTGGTGAACCTGAAAGAAAAATTGGAGAAAGAAAAACTCTATTAAGATAATTTCAAGACAAGCTCCACCAAGATTGATGAGTTGATTGCAGGGTAGAGACCTTCTAAAGACAAAGGTGGTTTGGGAAATGAAGCAGGTGAAAGTTCTAAGGTTGTGCGGACCTCAAACACAATGGATAATCAAAAGACTCAAGATAAAGGGAAGTAGAAACGAAATCCAAGAAACTTTGCTAGAAAACTGCCTATCAGACAACCAAATGCTCAAAGGTACCCATCTTTCAATGGTATTTTCTTTTCATGTAATAAATTTGGTCACAAGGCAACAGAGTGTAGGAGTAGGATGAATTAGTTTTCTGGTTCCTTCTCCGGACAATGTTTTGCATGCAAGAAAGTTGGACATAGAGCTAGTGAATGTAGAACTCAGATGATGAACTGGTTTAATGGAGGAAGAATGAATCAATATTTTGTTGGCTACTATTATACATGTAATAAGTTTGGACACAAAGCTAATTAGTTCAAGTCAAGGGTAAATGGAAGTCAAGAAAATAAAATAAATATTGTTTGCTACAACTGCAATAAACTAGGACACATTTCAAGAGTTTGCAGAAGTAAAAGGGGAAAGGAATCTGATTCGATAAAGAAGAATGAACCAGTGAAGAAAATTGATAAGAATGAGGTTAATCAAGAAATGAACAAGATATGGAGGAAGAAAGAAGATTCAGAAACATCAGATGCGTCTGTACCCCCATCCGGTGCAGACAATTACTTCAGGAATTAGACCCAACATGGTCTTAGGGGGAGCTTTAATAGAAAATTGTTCAAACACCCTAGATATTTGGTGTGTTAGTCTTTTCCATGAGGATATGTTGTAAGGAATGGATAGACAAAAGTTATGGAAAAGGAACCGGAAGAAAAGGTGTAGGCATGATCATTTGTGGAGAAAATTAGGGTTTTTCTGTGCAGTGAAGAGGGGTTTTTAGTAGCTTTTTGAAATCTTCCACATTTAATGTGAATTAGGGAAGATAGTTGGTTTATAAAGTGATTTTGTAAGACAATTTGATCACTTATGCATTTGAAGAAAGTGGAGAGAAATTTGGAGCATTCTTAAGGTGATTTGGAGTGAGAGCTATGCAAACCCTAGTTCTGTTTTTGGCGAAGGAAAAAGGCATTTTGCTTATCTATGCTATTGTGGGTTTGTGTGAATCATCTTTTTAAAAAATTTGAGCTCAATTTGTGGAGAAATAGAAACCCCTATAGTCATTAGTGTGTCGGAAAGACCTAGACCGTCATATAAGAAGTATTCTATGAAGGTTTTCGAAGATGACCCTATGGGCGCCTTCTCATCAATTCCTCATGGGGTTATGCCCACTGAAGATACAAGAATGTAAATTCGAGTCAAAATTGATTAATACAATCATAGAAAGTTGATAGACATTTGGTAGAATGAGCTCACTGGGGATGATTTCTTGGTAAAACCCGAGTATTCAAACATTGTTGCGAAGAAATTGGATAGATGGAACTACTTTCCTAATTTCAGCTCCACTGTCGATGATAAGTATGTAAAACCAACTCTCAGTAGAATGCATGATAAATTCTTGTGGATTGATAGACCCCATCTTATAACCAAGGAAGAAATTAAGGTTGTTACTGGACTCCGTGATACCAGACAAGTACCCATGTTGAAAGCTATGAAGAATGAAGTGGTGATGGAACTCACCAGAGCTACATATGACAAGAGAGCTCTTACTACAAAGCCTATCACTAATCCTGCTATGAAGTATGTTGCAATAATGATTAGACACAAAATCTACTTCACTAACAAAGAGAAATTTGTATCTGCTACAACAATTTATACCAGTTTTGATATGGCAGTTAATGGTGCGGATTATGATTTGTGTGAACTTCTCCAGTAACAGTTGTTTGAGAACTTGAGGATGACCTGAGAGAAGAAGTATGCATTTAAATTTGGCTCCTTGATTGTGTGTTTGCTATTCTATTTCCAAAAGAGATGATGTGTTTTGGGACACATCCAAATCGGTTGCTCATTGAATCTTTGACTATATGCACAGTTTGGGTGATTTGAAGGCTCGAGATAATCCTCTAACAATATTCTTTTTTGTATTCAAAAGCAACATGAATGAGAGAAATAATTCTAAAGAAAGTTGTTGAGAAGTACAAGAATGATACAATATTTCATGTATGTTTTGATGAGTGCATGATTGAAGCTATTGAACCTCAGACTATATGGATTCAACCATTGGGTTATGAGATTACAAAGGATGAAGCCAAAGAATATGTGCAAGTGTTACTGAAAAGTCTAAAAGATGTCAATGAACCTAGAGTTGGGACTTATGCAGAAAAATCTATGGTTCACTTGGAGCATAGGAAGCCTATGATAAGAAAGAATGTAGGTAAGAAGCTTAGAGAGGAAGCTTCACTGATGAGCATATTGCACAAGGTAGACATATGGGAGAACAAATGGCTAGAGAATCATCAGGACCAAGGAGATCCAACAGAACTGCTCCTTCAAAACTAGCCACAACCCTTGCAGTAAAGGTTGAGCCCAGTGCTTCTGGTAAAGGTAAAGGTTCGGCTCCTTCCGGGCCCAATAGAAGATCTTGGAAAAGAAAAGAGGCTCCTCTAGTGCCAATAGTAAAGAGAGGAAAGAAAGAAAAAGCTTCAAGAGAGAAAAACCTCAACATCACTGAAGATCAAGAGGAAGAGGAGGAAGACCCTATAACAAAATTGGTAAGGAAGAGAAGAGGAAGCATTTCCTCTGGTGAAGGTGCTTCTTACGAAGCTAGTGTTGGATCTAAGAGACTTCATATTGTATCGTCATCTGAGGAAGATGAAGAACAAGAATTTGGTGTTCATGTGCAAACCAAACCAAAAGGAAAGAAGGAAAATGTGTCAGAGGAAGCCTCTCTGAACCAGGAAGAACAAAAGGACGCTCTGATAAGACCTAGTTCCCCTTTCATATTAGAGGCATTAGTTAATACCTTGATACATTTTGAAGATATGTCGAAGCCTAGAGCAAAATATTATACTCAAGTAGGTAGAGAGGACATAAAAACTTTGATTTTAGTTGTTATTCAATATGTTATCACTTTGGAAGTTAGTTGGGATTATGTAAAGAATAATGTGCCTGAAAAAATGTGGGAAGCCCTAATGAAAAGGATAACAAAGGTCATTGAATTGGAAGAGAAGATCATAAATGATGCATTTGAGAAAATTGGGTCTTCTTTGACCCTGAATGATATGAAAACCTTGAAGAAGGTTTGTTCAAAGATGTTCTAGATGAAGAAAAGAGTGAACACTCTAATGACAAAGGACAAGAAGCAAATAAAGAAGATAAGGAAATAGATTGTGAAATCCATCAGGGATATGGCTGAGAAATACGGCATGTTTGGTGCACTCCCATCCAGTTCTGTACCTAAATCAGGAGAAGAAATTTCTGCAGAGGTAAAGGAAGACATTCCTTCTAGTACAGGTGATATAGGCATTCCCTCAGGAACAAATGATGCAGATATCCCTCCAGATGCAGGTGTTACAAATGATCCTCCAGAGATGGAGAAGTAGAATGAGGAAGAAGTTGAGCTAGAGAAGCATGATGTTGATCCTCTGAAGCATGATGAAGATGAAAAAGATAATGTTGAAGGAGAACATGATAAATATGAAGGTGAAGGAAATGAAGAAGGGAACAGAAACAAAGATGAAAAAGAAGAATATGAAAAAGAAGAAGAAGAGAAGGAAGAGGAAAAAGAAAAAGAAGAGGAAGAAGAGAAAAATGGGGAATCTGCTAGGAAGAATGAAGAAGATCAAAGGCAGGTTGTAGAATCTCAAAGGCCCTTTGGAGAATCCTCCTCTGGTGATGATGTGTTGAAAGGATTGTTATCCAAGAAGATTAGGTTCTAGCTGGTGATTCCTCCAGAACTTCTACAACTCACCATGATTCAAGGTAGTGTGGACTTGGATAAAAATTCTCTTGTTCATAAGTTGGTGTTAGGGGATGCATTGCAAGCATCTGGAAGAAGAGAAATTTTGGAAACACACCAGAAAGGGACAGAGCTTAGTGATGATGCTCTTAAAGCTTTGTAGAAGGTCACACCCGGTACTTCAATGGATACATCTCACTCTGGTAGAGAATTTGAAACTTCTATTGGACTCCTTTAAGGAGTATGCCTCTGAACTATGTGAGAAGACAAGACAAGAGGTTGAAGAGAAAATTGCAGAAAAGAGACTTTTGGAATTTCATGATAAGTGTGCTCTGGCACACACTAATGTTGAAAAAAGTCTGGAAGTCGTGCAGGCATGTGAGTCTAAAGCAAATGTTGTCTTTGCTTACTGCTTAAAGTGGCCAGATGCCACTCAGAACATCAAAGATCTCATGGAATTCTTTGAGTCCCAGTTGATTGTTGTCTCCAGTACCTACAATGCATCCAAAGATAGAGACAAGACAACCTAGAATTCCATCTCTTCTCACAAGCAAAAGTTCTTTATTCTACAGAAGCAGAAGGAAGATATCATCAGAAGATTTAGTCAATTGGGTGACCTTGTGAGAATGGAGTACACTCTAGTTGCCAATGCCTTGGAAAATGCAGAGAAATTAGAAAAGATAAATCTGACTCCTGGTACTACGGATGATGTAGAGGAAAGTCTATTGGAATTGGAATCTCTAAACATAATGATGTTATCTGCAAAGAAGAGTTGGGAGAATGGTAAGACGACGTGGCAAGGTATACTCAAAGAGCTTCAAGGCTCACCATCCTTCGGTTAATGTTTTTCAGTTTTCATATTTCTTTTTTGACCGCCCTTTCTCCTTGATGTCAAAGGGGGAAAGAATGTTGTAAGGGGGAGAGAATGTTGTGATGAGGAAAGGAGAAGCGTTGCATATAGGAGGTTTTGTATATTATTTTGGCACATGTTGCCATCAATGGAAAAGGGGGAGATTGTTGAAAGAATGAAGAACATCTTATTATAAAAATTTTGTGTTGTCATTGATGTCACCATGTTATATGAGTTGCAACTGCAAGGTTAAGTTCTAGCCTATTTTGGTATTCTGAATCAGTATCTGAACCAGTATGCAGTTACTATTCTCTAGTATTTTGGTCTGCAATCCTCTGCTGATGAATATCTTTGCTTGCAGTTTTGGGAAATGGTTTTTGGATGCTGAAAGGTTGTATGTTCAGAATCTCATGTGCACAGATGCTCATATGGCAAAGTTGGCATTACTCTGTCGATTGCATTTTTTCATTAGGTCTATCTCTGGCCAACCTAATGTATTGTTGATGTTGTAATGGATTAAATCTTGTGTTGTGGATGTATGTGTGACCTATCTTAGGTCCATGCCGACATGTTGTAGCATGCTACACATTTGAATCACTTTTGGAAAGATTTTGTACATGCTTGAAGCCGACAGTTGATTTTTGGTGAATAAGGGTTGCATTTAATTAGGCCAACCTAATTGATGCTTGCGGATGTATCAGCTATATATATTGGATAGTTTTGAGATTGTAGATGCAGAAAAGTATTGAAGTGTGCGAAGAAGACAAGTATAATGAAGTGTGTCAATTTAGTTTACTGAGCATTAAAGGAATTGAATCAACACTTGTTAGGTGTATCTTATCAGTTTGTTTTCTAGTTGTAAGCCACTTTGTTATTGTATCTTTTGTAGGAAGTGAGCCTCCCATTTTGGACAGTGAGTCCTGACAGCGAGCCACCCTTTTGTAATATATTATAACCGGTTATACTATATTCTGAGCTAACCCTCGCCATGGTTTTTCCCATTTTGGTTTTTCCACGTAAAAATCCTGGTGTTCATGTGTTGTGTGCTTTTATGTTATGTTAATGCTCTTTCCTATCTTTACTATTATATGCATTGTAGTAATTGGATGGTATCTGTTCAATAAGTTTAAGAAGATATTGATTCAGCCCCCCCTCTCAGTATGAGTGGTCTTTCTGATTCTGAACTTGGAAAAGTGATAAATTTGAAGTCTGATAAAGAGAATTGGACAAAGCTAGAAGGTATCTATGAAGGAGATGACAAGGTCAAACAAGTGAAGATGCAGAATGAAAAATCCAAATTTGAAACCCTAAAGATGTCTGAACATGAAGATATTACTGCCTACATGCTCAGAGTTGATGAATTTTTTAATGCCATCAATGGTCTTGGTGGAAAGTTGGATGAAATCAAAGTTGTGAAAAAGGTATTAAGAACTCTTCCCAAAGCTTATAGTTCTAAAGTTTTTGCTATTGAGGAAGCTCAAAATTTGGATAATTATTCTAGAGATCAGATGTTTGGTGCTTTAACTTCGTTAAAAACAAAAAAAAATCTTTTAAAGTCTACAAAGTGGAAAAGGATGATGGATCAGATCCAAATGATCTTGATGAGGTGGAAGAAATTTTTTTGAGGAGATTGAAAAAGGGTACTGGAAAATACAAAGGTAAGCTACCATCCAAATGTTTCATTTGTAGAAAGATAGGTCATTATGCATCTAAATGTCCAATCAAAGTTACTAATGACAAAAAAAGGATCATCAAGGTGAATTTGTCAAGAAGAGTTATTGTGTTGAAAAGGACAATGGTGTATCTTATGCTAAAAAATCATATTATCCAGATGAAGGAAGTAATGAATGCTTGTTCATGGATTTAAATGTTGGAACTAATTCTACTAATCTTGAAATATGTGTGAAGGAAAGTGTTTCAAAAATGGGTCATAACATTGAAGGAACTATGTTAACTGCTTTTAATGCTAGAGATGAGAAGAATTTACCGGATCATTAACAGTGGATGCTCAAATCATATGACAGATGATAAGAGTAAGTTTGTTAATCTTGAAAAGTATGATAGTGTTCTTGTTAAGTTTGGTGATGATACATATGCTAAGATTTGTGGAAAAGGTTCAATTAGTTTTGATGGAAAGCATAATATAAATGATGTTCTTTATGTCAAGAGTCTCCGACATAATCTTCTAAGTGTAGGACAAATGTGTAGTAGAGGATATAATCTTGTATTTCAGAATGGTGGTTGTGAAATCAGAAAAAGAGGCTATGATACTCTGGTTGTTTTTGGAACAAGAATAGAAGGTAATGTCTATCAACTCAAAGGTAGTGGTGCAAAGTGATTTATGTCTCAAACTAATGAAAGTTGTCTATGGCATACTAGAATAGGTCACATCAATTTTGACAGCCTAGTGAGGATAAGTTATACTAATGTTGTGATATATTTTCCAAAGATTAGAAAGACTAGTAATGCAATCTATAAGGAATGTTAAGTTGGAAAGCAAACAAAGACAAGATTTAAGACAAAAGAATATTCTACCACTGGTCCCTTGAATTTAGTGCATAAAGGTCTATGTGAACCTACCATAATTAGAAGCTCATGTGGTGACAGGTATTTCATGTTATTAATTGATGATTATTCTAGAATGGCTTGGGTTACATTTCTCAAAGTAAAATGAGAAGCTCTAGACAAGTTTAAAGCATTTAAGGCTATGGTTGAGAATGAAATGAATCTAAAAATAAAATTTTTGAGCTCTGATAGAGGTGGTGAGTTTACTTTAAATGATTTTAATAGTTTTTTTGAAGATCATGGAATAAGGCATTTATCATCCCCTAGAACTCCTTAGCAAAATGGAGTTGTGGAAAGGAAAAATAGAACAGTTCACGAAGCTACTAGGACAATGATGAAGGAAGCTAATCTTTCAATGTCTATTAGAGAGAAGCAATTCATACTACAGTCTACATTCTTGACAGAGGTCAAGAGTGAACAGTTCAAAGACTCCCTATGAGTTATGGTATGGTAAACCTCCTACTATGAAATATTTCAAAGTTTTTGGAAGCAAGTAT
>VDFB02354695.1:0-21913 GCA_007258455.2 Sequoia sempervirens
TTCTTTTTTTTGCATGTGTTCATAGAGGCTTAATTTTTTGAATAACATTAACATGGTATCAGAGCTTTACATATAAAAATCCCCTCCTCAAATCTAAGGAATATTTTGTTCTTGAGTTAACTCAATGTTGCAAATCCTCATTGACATTGTAAAGTTGAGTATTCTCTTATATTGTATTATGCGATGACCTGGAGAATAAAAAAATATGATCATGTAAAGTACTAGATTTGGAGTTTTCTCTTTGTGGTTTTCTATGGAAGGTTTATTTTGGAACATTTTGGTACAAATATAAGCTTAGTATTGAGTTGATATTTTCTAAGAAAGTTGGATCTAGCTATTTTCTCACTCATTTCGATCACTATAATATGATATAGTTGAAAACTAGGGTTTGAAGCTTAGATTTGGTCAAAAAAAAATTCTTAGAGCACTTTATAGCCCAATGGATTCCTGAATTATATTTATATGGATAGAAAACCCTTATTTTTGTATAATTTTTTTCAATTTTAGACAAATTTGGTTCTTAGAAAATTGTTGTTTTGCTAGGAGGATCATCATTATGGACTAAAATTTTCCATTTCAAAAAATATTAACTTTTGATCTATAAGTTATATTTTTACAAACAAAATATTATTGGAAAGGAGCTTCTATCAGCTTTGTAGGGTGTAAGTTTTATGTTTGATGACAAATCTACCATTTAAACTGTCAAGCTCATAAATTTTGACCTATTTATCCAAATTTTGTGATTCAGGCAACATTGGAAAGGTATTGAGGATCTCTATAATTATATCTAAGTATTTCTTCAAAATTCATCCCTATGTATCTTATAGTCATATTTATGCATACTTGCAATAAATGGTTGATATTCTAACACCTATAGAAGATTTTTCCTTTTTTTAATGATCTAAGAGAGAAATATAAAGCATGCAAAATTGATAAAAAGGAGATTCAGTTAATATATAGATATTGTATTGAACAAACTTGGTCATGGTTATGCCACTTTTGTTTCTAGATTTCATATTCATATGTTAACTATGGGGTCTACATATACAACTTCACATGTATCTTTCTAGAGAGGTTAATACATGAATAACAAAAAATTATAGCTATGAGTATCATAAGGACACCTAAATCTCAAGAATTGTTGGTTAGTTAGGTGAAAGAGTTGGAACGTTCTAACGAGAAATAGAATAAATCAAAGAAAAATCCACATTTAGATCAAGCATAGAATAAATCATCTTCTAAGAGAGATCATGGAAATAGAATCCCACTTGTTCATATTGTAAAAATCCTATACATTATGAATATTCTTGTTATAAGAAGGATATTGATGAATTGAGACATCTTCCTAAAAAGAATAATATTTATATGCATTCCAAAATGTCCAAGTCAAGTTGTCCTTCATCAAAAGAGTCTACTAAGGAAAAAATCCATGCTATTTTAATTACTATATAATTTAAAAAGGTACAAGCAATTTTTCTTCTACAAGTCTTGAATCATGGAAATGGCTTCAAGATTTAGGAGCATCTCATCATATAGTATCTTAATAGTCAAATTTTCTTCCTTTGAGCCATGTTCCATGTCACATATCTTTGAAGGAAACAATTCATAAATGAATTTAATTGAGAATACATCTATTGATATTAGGTAGGGAAATTTCAATGATGTTTTGTGTGTACCTCATTTTTCAAACAATATTATTCCCATCTATCTAATTACCCATGATGGAGCAAGGAGGATCGTGGAATTGATTATTTATTTTTTATATTTAGAGACATGGAGATTAGAGATATTATTTCTATTAGGATGGCTAAGCATGAATCTCAATTATACACCTTTACATATTTTTCTTTTCATGATGGCTTTGATCTCTTAGTTTTTTTTATCAAAATTCTAGTGTAGACCATGGATTTGAGGATACTTTTGGTTACTTTAACTTGGCAGTTCTCACACGTAATCTCATTCTTGAGCCTTGTATTCAATCTCCTTTATATTTTTACATGTGATAATTCTTGTGTTGTCCTAGTGTAGTAGGATATACATCTTCCAAATATGGCTACTTGGGGTGAGTACTTGAAATACATTGCTCGTTTGTATGTTCAGTCCCACATTTCAAATTTAAGAGATATCATTGATTTCATACATCTTTTTGATGGAGATGATTCTTCTTCAATTTTTGTGAGGGAACACTATGACCCTCTTGTTAATTCTCTACATGATCTCATTCTTCATAGTTTGATATGAGTGTGGATACTTTTGAACAAATATATCCATATCTTTTGGATTGTATTCTACTTTCATCTCTACTAAATTTTGGATTGTCATCTTTTAGAGTGGGCCTAGAATAAATTTTTGAAGTGTGTCAAATTTTAGCATCAAAATGGAGACACTTGGGCATTCTTCAAAGAAATCACACAATATCCTTCTTCACACAACTTTATTTTAGGAATGAAAATTCATCATGCATACCATCTTTGTTTTTTTTTTCCTAAGTAGATGAATAATGTTTAAAGATATTGGAGGGTAAGTGCATGGAGCTATGGCACACAAAATATATTAAGATGCCACATTTTTCTCAAATCAACAAAATCTGATTTGCATGAGAAAATGAAGATAGTTCCACTCAAAATTGCAAGATGCAACATGAACAAGAGTTGAAGTGCTCTAAGTCTAGTTTCCAAGATACTAATTCTTTTTCAAATTAATAAAAATTAAGGGTCTCAAACAGGGCGGGGAGGGGGGGGGAATAGGTCTTATTTTTATCAAAAAAATAGCATAGCGTTTGAGGCCCCCTCGCCTTTCATTAACTTTTTTTTAGAATTTTAAAAATCTGAATAGTGAGAAATTAGCTAACACCATGTAGTTTATCCCCATTCTTTCTACTAATGTTTTTAATGAATATATATTTTTTTATGAGTTTTAAAAGTGGAAACATCCTAAAAAGATCAAATTTGAGCATGCACCCCCCTAATTTTTTTGAAAACTAAGCAAAAATTAATTCTTTTTTTTTTCATCATCTGTATAATGGAGTCTATTTTAAAGGATTTAATTTCTTTCAAGTTTCAATGAATGAGTAAAAATCTATCATAAAACTATCACATGTTGGTTTTTGATGAAAAAAAGAGGCAATAGAAAGAGAAGTTATGGATGAAAACCTTAACATAAGTAAAACATAAAATATATATGTATATTTAGATAGCTAAGAGAGATCTTAACATCATCACATTTTTTTATAAACCTGCATTGAAAGACATGCACACGAGACAGTTAACGCAACCAAAAATATGTGATAGTTTGGTATCCTTATGAGAAAATCATGTCCATGGTATGAAATGGTCATCCAACCCTTTGGGATGGATTCCCAAGGAAAATACCAACCCTTTTGGTTGGTACTTCCCAATGCACCCAATTTGGCAAGCGCCAAATTTGACACTCACCAAATTTGGTGCTAGCCAAATGCAATACAACATTTGGTAAGAAAAAAACTTGGCGCTTTCTAAATTTGGTGCTAGCCAACTGCAATACATTTGGTGAGCACAAAATTTGGCACTCTCCAAATTTGATGGTAGCCAAATGCAATACAACATTTGGCGAGCACAAAATTTGGTGCTCTCCAAATTTGGTACTCACCAAATGGTGATGTATTGAAAAAAGACCAACTTTTGCTAATTTCTATTTGTCTCTCACTACCTCACTTCGGTAAGGCTTAAAGTTTATGGTTTATGATTGACGATGAATAGTCAAGGTTTTCACTTTCAGTCCATCTTTGTCCCCTTCCCTCTTAACCAATACTTACCCTATTATCTCTCAACCTTCTCTAGGTCTCTCCCACACTCTATACCTTGCCTTCCTTCCTTAACCCCATCTCCTTCCTTTCCTCCATACCTTTCTCTTCTTTTATCTTCATTTGTTATTGTTTTTCACCCATTTCTATCAATCACTACATCTCCCTCCCAACCTCTCTCCCCCCCCATATCCAAGTCTCTCCCTCATTGTATCATAACCCACCTCTCTCCCCCTCTATCTCTCACCTCTTTCTTCTCTCTATCTCCCTATCTTCAAGTCTCTCTTACCTTGTCTTAATACCCACCACTCTCCCCACTCTATCTCTCATCTCGTTCTACTTTCTCATGTCTTCCCTCTCCCTCCCCTTTCTAGGTCATCACCTCTTTATCTCCTCCTCCCTATGTCTCTCACTCTCTCCATGTGTACCTCTCCCTCAATCTCTTATTTCTCATCTACCAATACTTCCCTTTCGCTCTCCCTCTCTTCTCTCTCTCCACTCTCTAGGTCTCTCCAAATCTCTCTCCCTATATCCCTCTCTATGTTTCCTTTTGTCCTTACCCCATCTATATTATTTCCTCCCTACACCTCGCTTCTTCTCTCTCCCTATATTATTTTTGCTTTTCCATTTATCTCCTTTCTCTAGATCACTACCTCTTCCTCCCACCCTCTCTCTCTTTCCCTATATCCATGACTCTCCCTCCTTCCCTCTTTTATCTATCTCCCTCTCCCTCCTTGTCTTATTACCCACCCCTATCCCATCCTCTCTACCTTTCCTTTCCTCCTTAGGTTTTAAGCAAATAAATTAGAATTTCACATGATGATAATAAATTTCAATAATATTAACAATGTTTCAAATTAACTAATCAAGTTTGAATAGTAATAAGCATAAAATAACAATTAATTAAGCTTATTCTTAATTTTTAATAGATTATATTATTCAAATATTAATTAAATGGTAATTATATAATGTTACTTTATTAATAAATAATTTATAATAATTTCATTAAAATTAAACTATTAAAAAATAAAAGTCCTATATTTGATTTACTAATTAATATTATTAATCAATAAATTGTTAAAAGTATTAATATTAAATAATTTTAGTAATTCCATTGAGATTGATTTATTAAAAATAAAGCTAATGAGATCTTTTATAGAAGGAATTTTCAAATAGCACAATGGATATTAGTTTGTGTAAATTTCTAACTTACATTTACTTTATCATTTTTCATAAATGGAAATGGTTTTACAATATATTCTTATGATTTATATATAAAAAATTCAAGAAGAACATAATCCAAATGAAGGTTAGTGGTATTATTCCTTTTGAATCGAGTAATATAATTCATCCCCACTAAACTTTAGAATCCATCCAACACACTATTTTCATGGATCATAGAGATTTAGAAACTATAGAACTTATTTTTGACTAGTTCTCAATGATAGTTGCATTAAAATTGATTCTCATTTGTTCATTGTTCATTGAGTATTATTCATTGTTATTATGTTAGAAACTTTATTATTGAGAGCATTGTCTAAGTTATTCTCAAATTAGTTACTACTTTATTAATCATATTATTTATTTTTTAGATGGTAATTAATTATTATGATGGTTCTTTTTACTTATTAAATTTTTAGTACTTATTGTTTAATTGGGTATATATTACATTCAACTTTAATGACACTCATAAAGATACAAGAAAGCATAAAATTTAATTAAAACTACATTGATTATGAGACAACATTTAAATTAGAAAAATAAAAAATATTACAAGTAGAATGTTTTGTTTTCAATATGCTTGTAACATTTTTGCGCAAATTAAATAATATGATGAATATTTATGACTATTTGATGGAAAAAACTTTTCTTTTTCAAAGTAACGATATCATTCTTCGTAATGCCATAATCCTCACGTCTCACACCTACAAACTGACCAAACTGTACACTTTTGATCATATACGATGGCTCAAGGCAAGTCACTCCAACCAGTAGCAAAAGTGTTTCCAGAGTTCTACATAACCATGACAAGGAAAAACAATTATGAAATTTCCTACTTATTCAATTCAGAAAAAGAATAAAGATGAAAAACTTGTAATTTATTTTACTCTTCCATGTTATGACCAATTTTTCCGTCTCTCAATGTGCACCCTTTAAAGGGGAATCATCCTTATAGAATAAGTCCTTGAGGAATCTTACACCCAGGAGAATTTTGATAAAAGTAATGTAGGGTCAAGACATTATTCTTTCACAATTGTCTAGTATCTTATCTTCGACGACACGCCCCCCTTTAAAGTAGACTCATCCTTATAGAATAATTCTTTTCTTGAGGAATCTTACAAATCGAACAATTTTTCTAAAAGTAATGTAGGGTCAAGACATTATTATTTCTTGTATAAATTTTGAAGAATGCACTTTTATTTTGAGAAATGAGAAATCTTATACATGGAACAATTTTGATAAAAGTAATGTAGGGTCAAGATATTATTCTTTCTTCTCATATTAATTTTAAGGAATCCAAACAATGAAACATTGATTTTATAAAAAATACTTTTACAAAAGTATTAGAAAATTCATCTATTATTCTTTCTCCTTATCAAGACATTTATTTTTGTAAAGATCAGAAAATAAATAAAAATTAAATGAAACATCAATCATAAAAGAAGAAAGTGTCAGTTAAGGATGTTTAATCAATATTGATGTTCAATAGTGTTAGTTATGTTATCTATTGTGAGATCTTCTAGGTTGGCCTTAAAATAGCCATATAGTTGTTGCAAGTACGAAGGTGTTGTCATTGATTTCAATAGAAATTAAACTAGATTTTGTTGTCATTGATGTGAACTATGTGTTAAGGAAGTGTATTGCATGATGAAGATGCCGAGGATATTGAGAAAATTATGAGAAATAGGAAAATAGATTGTTGCAGGTTGTGCATCTATAGTTGAGATATAGAGGAAGTGTTGTGAGTACATGGAGCTATCTTTATGTTAGTGTTTGGAGATGTTTTGGAATGAAGTAATGTGCTAAGATTATGTCTCTAGTACTTGGTTTCCAAGTGCTTTTGAGAAAATTTGATAAACAGAGAAATCAACATTCTACAAGTGTTCAAAATGTGCTTCAGGATGTGCTCCATGTTTCTTCTATGTTGATGCTATGCCTATGCAGAGATGATGTGTTGTTCTTGGTTGTTAGTAGTTGCTATGTCCAGAATTTGGGTTTCTAGATCACTATGGAGAGTAAGATATTTTCACCAGTGTGTGAACTAGTTTTTAAGTGGTATTTTTAGTGGTCTAGGAAAAATTTATTTTCTCCGTTTTTCTCAAAAAAAATTTCTTTATGTTGTGCAAATTTAGGAAGTTTCTTATAATGTTCATATCTTTCAGAATTGAAGGTTTCACTTGATTTGGTGTAGTATAGTGTGTGTTTCATGCATTAGTGTGCAGATAAGGATAACTAGATGTTTTGGGTTGAAATATTTCTATGATGTGAGCTTGGGTGAAGTCTTTGTTGGACCTTAGGTGGTTCGAGTATTATTATAGAGCATGTTCAAGTGAATTTTTTTGTTTGAAAGTTTCAGATTGATTTAAGGAAGCGTGTACTGAATGTTTCATGGTGTTTAGCACAGGTATTTGCAGACCTTGTGTTAGAACTACATGAGAAGTTTATGAAAGTGTGTTGAAGTTTTTTAGTATTTATTTGGGTCTTAATTAAGAATTTTTATGGGTCACTTTCATTCTTATCCATTGTGGGAATGTTTAGGTTTCACCCTAATTTGAAATTTCAAATGCAACAAATAGTTTCCAACCTTGGAGAAATATTTCAAGGTTGTAACGCCCCGCTAAGGGACCAAGTGGATTAACACAAAAGACCATCAACACCAAGCCAAATTTTTTTTTTTTTAAAGAAACTAAAGTAATACTAACTAATGCAACTCAACCAATTAATATGAATAACATCATTACAATAACATGATATTATAATTATATTATAACATAAAAGTAATATTGAACATAATCCATTTGCACACCTATCCACCATGGTCCCCTAACGTCGCTACTAAGATACACCTATACTAATTAAGCCTAAAAAAGTATATTTGATACACTATAACCATATTTTATTAACACTTGAATGTAAATTAATCTTATACATCAAATTATATATAATAACATATCAAAATTATCTTCAAACCACATCTAACACTATGCTAATATAAATTTATTCTCAATCAATGTTATAAAATAAGTACATAAAGATATATCATATCTACTGCTTAATTAAACTCATATGCATTATAGATACAACATTGCTATATTAAACCTCCCTATTATATACTAAATAATAGTAAAAATATGTATAATCAAGATTGTATCAATTCACTTACTTTTCCTATACAAGAATGCTATCATGAACACGATTCATTAATCTAAGAAGTACATATGTATAAAATACACTAAACATAATTTTTTAAATAAAAATATCACCTGTACATAAATTCAACTATAGAATGAAGTGAAAGGAAAGACTCTCCACATTGCGCACGAATTGCACCACCTAAATCTCAATGGATGGTTCGGAAATACCACCCTACCATGTGGAACCCTGAGGCCCACTCCCTCCGTGCTAGGAGACAACACTAGGCCCCACAAACAAGCAAACAACATAATAGAAACAACAAGTGGCTGACACAAAACATCCCAAGAAAACTACTAAAATAAGAATCAACTGAAAATCACAATAACTTCACAAATACTTCTAGGTACTTCTATAGACTCAAACACATAACACAAATAAATAGAAAACTAAAAAGCTTATTATTAAACCATAATACTACAATAAAGTATATTACATCAAATTCACAATATTATAACATAATAACACACTTTAGTTTAATAATTCACAATCAAGACCAACAATGCACATCCCTGACATAATTGATCTTTACAAATACAAAAACTTCAATACAAGATCTCACAAATATGAAGGGATTTATAACATGAAAATAGTAAAAACAATTAAATAAAAATGGTACAACATAATACAGATCAAAGAATATAGTTACACCCTCAAACACAACTTTTAAAACTAAACTGATTCTCACTTAACAACAGTCAAATCTGTTAACAATAAAACACCCATAAAATAGTTATATCAACTCGAAATCAAAATCTGTAAAATACCCATTTCAGAGTTAGTCGTCGACTACTCAGCAACGCAAAAGAAATTGACTAAAAATAAATAATAATTTCATAAAATGTAAAACAACAAACGGATTTCATAAAACCCTCTTTTCGACAATACTCGATTACAGTCAAATAACAAAATGAGTAACATAACAACCAGATTTTATTCAAAATAAAATATAATAAAAAGAAATAATATTAAAATTAATTTAAACTATTTCAAACCCCTATAAATTTAAAATCTCAATCTTCCTTTAGCTGGTTACAGGGAGAAATAAAAATATTTTCAATCATAGAGGAGCAACTTGACAGCAGTCTCGTTTTTCAACTATATCTCACAAACTACGATCTGGGTTTCTGAGATTTTTAGATAAAATTTAAACGATAGCAACATAGAAAAACCCATTAAAAATCTCACTAACCCAGTTTGTAAAAATAGAGTTATGAGGGACGCACTCAGACCCTTTTACTGTGAATAACAGAAAATAAATAACAGGTATTCACTTTTATTTTAGAATAAACAAATATTTTATTCACACACAAAATAAAACTATCTAATATTTATTTTCAAAAATCAAAAGAAATCAATCAATCAAATCATTCATGCATACAAAAGAAAATTTTAACAAAAGATTTGAAAATCCAACCTGGATCCAACGTTTGGGAATGACAGAAATTTGATGCTAAGCTCCAAAGTTTTCAACTTTCAAAACCCTCAAATTGCAACAAATTTCTCATTGCTCCTCCCTCTTTGCAAGCATGAAAAAATCTCTCATGAAAAGAATCCCCATCCAACATGCACTCCAAAATAGAATAACCCAACAGAGAGAAAACCATTTTTTTCTCCTCTCAATAAAAAGAACACTTTCAGAACCCAAAAGACCAAAAGACAACCTCCCAGCCACCCTTTCAACTTTCATTTTCGTCACTTTTCGTAATGGAGTAATTAGGGTGGGTTTTAGACTCAAAAAATATAATTTTATAAAATAAAAATACCTCTCACCCATAAAGCTATTACATAGAAAATATTTTAAATCATTAAAACCACATAAAGACTTCATAAAACATAAATTAAGTGACCATTAATCAAATAAACCAAGAGACTAATAATACAAAATTACATTCAAATAAATATTACTCAATAATAATAATCAAATACCAAATAATAATAATAATAAACAATAATTAAATAATTATTCCTCAAAATAATAACATAATAAAACATAACATAAATAAATGCCACTTATGAATAATATTATATCACACCTCAAACACATTAATAAAAATCATAACAATAAATATAATAGATTCAATATCTAACTTCACTCAAATAACTCACAAACTAAGGTAAAATATAAATCATAAAATCACTTCACATAAAAGAGCAACATTCACATCAAAAGATAAATAACACTAATCACAAACATAACACAACTAACCACAGGGTTTAGCACCAACAGATTGGGATCTAAAACTAAAGTTAGACAATAAAATCAAACAATCACATACCGCATAAGAAACAATCGAATAAATGCAACACTCCAAACATAAGGTAAAGAAGATCGGACATTGTCTCATGACAACCCGAAAAAGTTAACACATTCTTTATCAATTGTCTCTAATTGAGAACAATGGTTAGGGTTAGGTTATAATTTGGGCCTAGATATTATCTCCTCAACCACCATTGGGATTAGAGGCACGCTCAGACTTGCTAATTTAGGTAGAGACGTAGCCTAGTACCTGTTCACTTAAACATACAAATTAGAGCACATGTGCATAATAGCCGAAGCACTAGGAAAGAAGCTCTAGTAATCGTATCTCATTCTCGTATGTCTCTCATACGTCCAATGGTACGATGTCGCCCTTTCTACTTATCCTAACAAACATACTACTGTATCACTCAGTTATCCAAGTAAATCTCTGCATAATAACAATAACATAACAATATGCATCATACTCACCAAAACACTAATAGAAGCTCATGCCTCATCTTGCAACCACAAAGCTTAAACACAAATTAGTATATTTTATAATAATAAAGATAACCATAATCAAAATCATAATAATATGACAACACAATGATAATATATTAGAATCAAGTGAAAACCCCAAAGGTAACAAAACACTTTCATCACATCAATATGTCAATAACATACATCGTAGTAATGGTCATGTTTGAACACACACATCATGATAAATATATCCTTAAACACATATAATAAATCATTTTCTAACATTTTTACTTAGTCCATAAATTCATGATATACAATATCAATTATTTAACATCATTAGAACATACCTTTAAATATCTCTATTATTTTACTTTCATCTCCAAGTTCCAAAGCCAAACTTCCTGCACATCCACTATGAGAATGGAGAGGCACTACAAAGGTTGAGGTTGATATAAATAAGAGTGATGTTGTAAGATGCAAGAAAGAGGCAAGATAGATGTGAGATTGATGTGAGTGATGAATGCTATGCAAATTTTAGAATTATAGTTTCAAATTTGAGTAGACACTAGTAGAATTTGGAAAATAAATGACTACGTGACTAAAAATTTTAGTCAGGTGACTAAAACTTTTAGTTAGGTGACTAACACTAGTAGAATTTATCAAATAAAAGACTAATTTGGTCATTTATAAGTGACTAATTTGGTCATCAGGTAAAATCACAACTAAATAACTAAATAAATGACTAATATCAAACAAATAAAAATGACTAAATAAATGTCTAATATCAGACAAATAAAAAATGACTAAATAATTGACTAAATTAATGACTAAATAAATGACTATTACTCTATTCTGTTTTTCTTTCAAATTTGATCATAATCCATAGAGCTTAAGCCCCCCTCATAGGACCCCTACCTAAGTAGTCCATTTGGCTGCCTAGGTTGCTTGATGCACCAAAAATACCTATTGCATGGAAGGCATTAGATCTTGGTGCAGTCTTAAGGCCTTCACATATTTTATAAAAATATTTAATATTTACATTCTTTAACTTTTACTACTCATTATGTTAATGAATCATTAATGTTTTTAACTATGATTTGAAGCCAATTTGATTTTCCTATTGTGTTAGCATGTCAAATGTATCAAAGAGCAATTGTGGTCAATTTCACTAATAAAATATGATTTAAACAATCCAATTGCATTTTGAGGGCTATCTTTCATTTCAAAACACAAATAAAGATGACTAAATAATTAGTCCAACAAATAAAAATGACTAAATAATTAGTCACACATAAAAATTAGACAATATGACATTAAGGTGGTTAATTAAAAAAAAATGAATTGAGGGAGTGTATTGTATTATAATATAATATAATAATAATAATATATTATATTACAATACAATATATTATAATAATAAATTATAATATAATATGATATTATATAATATATATTATTATATAATATTATATCAAATACTAATATTATATAATAATATAATATTATATTATTATTATATATATAATATATTTAAAAGCGATAGATTTAATTTTGAAATCAAAATCAAATGAAGTAAAAAAGTGGGAAAGTGGGTGATGTTATTTGATTTTTCTAATAAAAATCATAAAAAGGTACCTATTTTCTTTAATACAATGTGAAAAATCAACCATTCGGCCTAGGGTAATGAAAAAACCCTAAATCAAAAAGAAACTGAGCCCTAATCTTATTTCATTTTTCACTTGTATTTTTGGAGAAGAAACTCATTCCATTTTTCACTTGTATTTTTGGAGAAAACTCAACACCGCCATGCCTGGGTAGGGTTTGAGAGTGGAATGGTGACTCATTCTGTTGTTTCTAATGATTTTCCTTAAAAAAAAAATCTTGCAGAGGTAAGTCTTTGGTTTTGAAACTGAAAAGTATTCTCCATTTTGAAGCATTTTATTGAGCTCACTTGGTCGCGACTGAGTATTTTCTATTGTATTTCCTTTTCTTACCATTTGTTAATATCTCTCCTCTTTGTTTGACTGCCATTGGAGTATCTTTGAGGCTCATTTGTGAAGACTTTCGAGGGCATATCCTTTACAACAATCTTGTGTAAGTTTCATTATTCTTATCTCTTAAATTTCTAAGAGAATAGGCTCAATTCGAGCTCAGTAGAGGCAATATGATAAAAACCCTTGTATCTCCTTGCACAAATCTTGATAGGTTACTTTCTTTCTATAGAAAATGTAAAAACTTTGCACTCTCAACTTACTATTTTCATTATTTTGAGGGTTTTTTGTGTTCTAATTTCCATGACCTTCATAGCATTCTGGGTATTTTTCTTTCTGTTCATTTTCTCTTCCTCCTGGGTGTGTGGTAGAGACCATATACTCAATAAAACAAACTTTTGTATACTTGAAATTTCCGCAAAGGAAACTCCAAAAATTATATAAATGGCATGCCCTAAAATTCTTTCTTTAATTTTCTTTTATGCTTTTCATCCAAGTAAAGTGTTTGATTGTGAATGGGATGAATGACTAATTGGAAAGGAGCAGCCAAAGTGTGTCTGAATTACCAGAGAGCACCTTCATAACTGAGAGAATTATTATATTTATTGGAAATTTTGATTTTAATAGAGGGATTTGTTTCAGTTTCTTTCCACTTAATATCACAACTTTTGGCATTTCCTGAAATCTCTGGCCTATTTTCATTCATTTTCATATTTTGTTCTTGAAGTAGATTTTGTAAATAATCTAGGCTTGTATTCTTGAACCCATTTTATTCTCACAATGCTTTCAATAATTTATTTCAAGCACATTCACAGCTTCATAGTGTATCTTCCATTCATGGTTGCAGTCACTGTTGATAATATACATTTAAGTTTTTTTGAAGGTTTTAGTTTTTCTTAAATAATTTTATTACTAGCTTAGTTTTTTTGAAGCAATCTTTTTTTTTAAGTTTTTCTTTTTCATTAGAAAAGAAAAATTAAAAAAGAAAGGTTATTTTTTTATCTAAATTAGTAATTGTTAAATTAAAAATTAGAATTCAATTTAAATTTAGAATGAAATTTATGTTTTTAGTTTTTCTTAAATAATTTTATTACAATAGAATTTTAGTTATCAATAGACATTCTAATATTTTTTTTAGTTTTTCTAAAATAATTTTATTACTAGCTTAGTTTTCTTGAAGCAATCTTTCTTTTTTAGTTTTTATTTTTCATTAGAAAAGAAAAACTAAAAAAGAAAGGTTGTTTTTATATCTAAATTAGTAATTGTTAAATTAGAAATTAGAATTTAATTTAAATTTAGAATAAGTTTTTAGTTTTTCTTAAATAATTTTATTACAATAGAATTTTAGTTATAAAGAGACATTCTAATAATTTTTTTAGTTTTTCTTAAATAATTTTATTACTAGCTTAGCTTTTTTGAAGCAATCTTTTTTTTTTAGTTTTTCTTTTTCATTAGAAAAGAAAAACTAAAAAAGAAATGTTGCTTTTATATCTAAATTAGTAATTGTTAAATTAGAAATTAGAATTTAATTTAAATTTAGAATGAAATTTAAGTTTTCAAGATATTGTGGTGATTTGATTTAAAGAATAATACAATAATTGAATACAAAATAGAAAAAGTAGAGATTATTTCTTTTGCAATATCACTAATTCTATGCATTTTTTATTTATTAGACTTACTTTGATAATCTAGTAATATATTTAAGATATTACTTTGATATTTATTCTTTTGTAAATGCATTTCTTTTGCAATATCATTAATTCTATGCATTTTTATTTATTAGACTTACTCTAATGTTTATGGGTATTTGCATTTAAGATATTCATTGTTTATAGGTATTTAGTAATATGTTTATGGAAAATACATAGCAAGGAGATATTGCTCTGATAAGCTAGTAATATTTAAGATATTACTTTGATATTAATTCTTTTGCAAATGCATTTCTTTTGTAATATCATTAATTCTATGCATTTTTATTTATTAGACTTACTCTAATGCTTATGGGTATCTGCTTTTAAGATATTCGTTGTTTATGCTACCTAGTAATATGTTTATTTTTGTATTGTGGATAGGTACAGAGCAAGGAGAAAATGCAAAACCAGTGCCTTACTAGATGCATTTACTGCCCATCTCATGTGCAATAGTGGCATCACTAAAGACATACATTCACACCATTTAGTTTTAGTTTTTTTTTCAATTTTAAAAGTATAATAAATCAGCAGTTTCCATACTGCAAAAGATTTTGTATTCAAAACTCTATATATAGAGTTCTTTGTAACATATTTTATATACAGTTTGAATATATAGAGAATTATTTTCCAATGTTGTTTCAATCCCAAATTTGTTGAAGTTTTAATAACATAAGAGCTTTAAAGTTTTATATTATTCAATCACAACAAAATTTTCTCTTGGTTTGCAATTTCATAGACTAGTTATTGTAGTAGCATTCTCCAAACATAAGAGTTTGCATACACATATGAAAGAATTAGTTCATAAATGACTAAATAAATGATTAACATGACTAAACCATGACTAAATAAATGACTATAATGACTACCATGACTAAATAAAGGACCAGTTAACAGTAATCAATGACTAAATTAATGACTAAATATATGACTAAATAAATCACTACAATGACTAAATAAATGACCAATTACCAACGATCAATGACTAAATTAACGACTAAATCAATGACTAAATAAATGACCAAATCAATGACCAAATCAATCACTAGATAAATGACTAAAATAGTTTAGTCATGAATTTGGTTGTGTTATAAATGACCGGAAATAAACTACTAATGGTCACGTGACCAAAATTAGTCATTTATATGCAATTTTTAGTAGTTTATTTAGTCATATATTGTCGTTTTTGTACTAGTGAGAGCAGTGTAAATTTTAAAGTGTTGTATTCCTAAATCCAGTGAGTTGAAGGGTTTTGCAATCATTCATGCAAGGTTGTGAAAGTGATGGAGAATTTGTGGTGGATTACTTGTTGCATTGAGATGTTGTTCTCTATATAAAATTTCTCTTTTATCTTCTTATTTTTTCTTTCTATGGTAGTGAGCCTTGGCTATGAGCCTTTTTGGATAGTGTGTCCTATTCTGGCAGTGAGTCCTTGTACTATTTTTGCAATTACTTGTATCATGAGATAATCCTCATTGTGGTTTTTCCCTCATTTTTTCCTTGTAAATCTAGTGTTCTCTTTTGTACGATGTTATTTCAGTTTCTATTATCTGCATTTCATGATTAATTGCTTTAACAGAATAAGGGTTTAATGAGTGTTTGTGGATCTAATTACTATTAAGGGTTTTGATATTTTAATTTGATACAACTGATTCAACCTCCCCCTCTCAGTTTTCCTATTTATTCAAAAATAATTTTAATTTCCCTAAGGACTCAAATGGTATACATAATTTGTTATTCAATCTAGTGACAAGAAAATTGCTTCAACTGATCAAGTGAACTCAACTAGTGAATTCTATCAGTACAAGAGTGGTGCTAAGTGTAATAGCATAGGGATGGATAAGGATAATTCTTGTTCTAAACATGTTAAGACAAGTGAACGAACTATTTACTTTGAGGATATGCTCAAACATTATTGAAAAAATATAGAAACTATTGCTTTGAATAAGGAGGATAATGCCACCAACCTTGGGATTTCTTGGGCCTACTTTAAAAATAATACCAAACTTCTATATATAATTTAGGATAGTTTTGAAGCTCTAGATACTAATTTTAATGAGATTATTTAATTCATAACTAAAGTGATTCATAGTGAACACAAGGAAATTAGGGTTCCACCTTTTAAGAGATGGAACTAAGGGGATTAGGACCTCCTATTTCACTCTAGTTCATTAAAGAAAACCAAGATCCCTCAACCAATTGACTTGATTGCTAAATGGAATAGGATTAGGATGGTTTCCTTGGGTACAATTAAAGACAAAATTGGGTTCACCACTAAGAAAAGGATTAGAAATAAAGAAATGTAAATGATATGCAAATCTAGCTATGTAACCTAGAAAATCAAACTCAAAATCCAAATAGAATGAACATAAATGCACCTAGAAACCTAAAGATGCTTGAAAAAAGGTCTTAAATCCTAAAATTATGACTTTTGATGCACACTATGATTCATATGCTAGTTAGGGTGATTTAGTCCCAGTTTAGGGTTTTAGGCTAGAACCAAAATCTGCAACTAGTAAATGAGGATCTACTAAAAATGTCTGAAAATGGGACTCATATGCTAGTTGTGATGATTTATTCCCAACATTAGGGTTGATCTGAAACTCTAATATCCTCTAGTGATCTCTTGTAGCTTGTCTCCTTTCCAATATCCAAGTTTGAAACTCTAAATTTGAACCTATAGGTGACTTTCCATAATTTTATATGAAAGATGACAACTTTCACAACTTTGCAAGTTTGACAACTTTCTCCAATATTTCTCTTCAATGGATCTCCAAGCTAAATCTGCAAATCACACATCAAAGAGAGGGAAAATGTTTTTTTGTTAGTGGATAGGGGTTTTCCTTAGGCAAGCCCAATTTTGGTAATCAAACCTTGAAATGAAATCAAATAGAATGAACAAATGATGAATGAACAAATAAGCTATGTTGCAACTCACCAAACCATTAAATTTAAGGCTACAATCTTGTATGAAATGTCTAGCATGAATGCAAATCTTGAATCTTAATTGTATGCTATGGATCTTGAATTGAATGCTTGCTTGAATCATAAGAACCTACATCACAAATGTTAGCTCAAAAATAAACATGATGCATGATGACTTTGACATGATGCTTGAATCTTGAATATAGCTCAAAAAAACTTGATAATGAACTCTTGAATCCTCTTGAAAATTATTTTGTAATCATAAACTTGCTAAGATACTTGCTCATTAAAATTTCTAGATTGCTTGTTAACTTGATAGGAGAAAATATGTGAAATAACCTTGTATTTATATTTCTTTATGACAAATTTCCCAAAATTACAACATTACAAGCTGACATTAGATCTAGGAGAATAAAATCCTACCAAGAATTTCAATTTAAAATAGGTCCAAGCTAAGTGGGACTTAAATGCCTATTAAGGCGTATGATTCCCAGTAGCCTAGTCTTGGGACACAAATTTTAAAAACTATTAAGTTCTATGCCAAATTCAAGATTATGCCATGAAACTTAGGTGGGCCCTGTTGGTGATTTTTCTAGAAAAACCAAGCAATTATCTAAGAAGTAGCCAACTCCTATGATGAAGAACTGGTAGGTTAGTGGCCAACACAATGAGCATAAGACTTTATGGTCCTTACTCCTTCACTTCAGGCTCTCATAAACCTAGAAGGGTGATCCCAATTGTGTTTTTGTGAAGTATATTCGATTAGTGACACATTTATATGCAGATAGATTCATACTTACTGCAAATAGGGTCCTCACTATTTTAAAGATTTGGTGGATTTTTGAGTGGGTGACCATCTATTTGCTAGGAATTGGGGATAATCCCACCCATACTATCCTTGGAAAGATTTTAATTGAATATTTTCCTATCTTGAGTCCAGGGCCAGGAGCACTATTTGTTCATTTTATGCAATATTTTCTAACAAAATGACCAGTGTCTCATCAATTGGAGTAATGGAGTCGAATATATAAGGATCGGTAATTTACAAATTACTCAATTTAGAAATAGGTGGACTATTTTCATACTGCTTTGCATTTATGAAAAAATGTTGTGCTTGAAACATTTACTTCTTATGAATCCTAAGAAATTCCTTACAAATTTCATAACCCTATTAAAGCATTTTAATTAACTCCTTGAATTAAAGTTGAAAATAAAGTAATACATTCAAATGAAATATTTGAAGACAAATGATAACACCATTAGTATTTCTCATTTATAACTTGTATGAAACATACACAGGAGATTTTTTTCTTCTAGACTAATATTTTTTTGATATTAGTAATTTCTATAAAACTTATTTAAGATCGCTACATACATGATTTCATATCTAAGACAAACTACTAGCCTATTATCAATATTCTATTCAAAGTTCCTTTCTTGAACTTAGCTCTCACCTAAAACCCTATTGAGACTTCAGAATCCGGTCCATGTAATAAGCCTTAATATCCCTTTTATAGAACAAGGGAGGAACAAGCATCCAACTTAATTACATTTACATTTCATTTCATTTGTACCAAAATTTAGGACATTCCTAGTTAGTTACATGCAATCATTTAAGGAAAATGGAAGAGTAAAAGACCACATTCCATATTCCTTGAATAAAGACATGCCAACTCCTCAAAAGTAGAGTTTGTTGCAATCATTTTGAATCCTATCCTTATTGACCAAAGAAGATTCTCCAATAGCAGCTTCAACAAAAACTTGTATATCATCTGGAAACAACATGCATGCCCCTAAGATCAAGTAGTTTGGCACTTCTCTTACACACTATCCCAAAAACATTCCACCTCGGCACTTGAAACAAGAAATAACATGAGTGTTGAATAGGAAAATCCTAATAGAAAGGGTCTGGTTTCATAAAAAAAAAAAATTAGGGTACAATCATCACTCTGAGTCATCAACCTTAGATGATACTTGCCCACATTTTGCTCGTGGTGGGATTGGAGAAATTGTCACCACCTCCTTGTCAGAATTGCTTGATGGTACTAGGGAGAGGGAATAATAATCACCCCTTGGATCAGTGTCACCCTCACTATCTAAAGGGTTATTAGAAACCTCACATGGACAATTACATCCTTCCAAATAAGCCTTATAATACTCATTCTCTCTCCTTTCCTTCTTTTCATATTCCACCATCCTCTTCTCTTTGTGTTTGACTAATTCTTCTGAAGCTATCTAGTCTCATAGATGGTAATTCTCCTTATTACTATACTCCTTGTATTTCCTGAGTCCTATTCTACCTTTTGGCTTATTAGGAGATCCTTGCATTCCACTTTCATCCTCGAGAGCATCTTCCTCAAACTCAAAAAAACTCATCTTCACAAACTCTCGAACCACCATGGAAAACATACTTTCCTAGGACAAGAATGTCTATTTCCTAACTCCAAGATAATCAATACTTGTGCAATTCCTTACTAATCTACACCTCTCATTTATTACATACTAAATTATGCCAAAGGTGATCAACAAGCAATTTGTATTAAATACGCAGTTTGAAGCATGTAGAATTAATGATTCAAGAGCTTCTCACACGAGCGAGTCGATAACTTAACAACTCAGCTTTGAATCTAGGTCATCAATTTTAAAGCATTTAAAAATTCATCCATGGTGATATGAGTCTTGTTTTTTATTCTTTTAGCAAATTTCTCATAGAAAATAGTGATGCCCGCTCAAGTTTTGCGATCTATCGATCAGCATGTATCACCAACCTAATCCATGTTTTTCATTAATATCGGTGAAGTACAGAAGACTAGTCTATTTTCTTGAGAAAAAATTTCCTTATACTCTTCACTACTTATCACTGATCTTTCTCAACTTCTAGGGAACAATCAACAATGAAAGTATTTATGCAATGATTTTTAGTCCGTTGGATCATCATGTTTTAAAACTTCATCAATAGTTACTCTATCCTTTCACATCTTTCTTTTATGTCTTACTCGAAATCCTTGAGATCCTGCCATGTTTCTCTTTCATCAATAGTCATCTCCTATCATAGATGAAATCTTGTCCCTTATAGGCCTTATTAGCGATGTAAACATTCCCACAAAGAAACTTAAGCCCTTGGTTCTATGCCCTATCCTTTGGTTGCATCCATCCCTCCATTGCACATCGCTAGTTCAAAATTTGTGCCTAGGATCCTATCGGTGACAAGAGATTTAATGGAGGCACTAGATTTAGACACGTAAACCTGCATAAAATAAATGGCACAAAATACATCACTCATAGGATCACATCAAATTAGTGAAAGAAAAACCTTTTAGAGAATACAATCACTTATCGCTAATTCATAACTCAAGTTTTGAAATGAAATTGAGATGAGTGATAAAATGTAAGGTTGTTTCTCATCACTAATTCTCCTCATACATTTTGTGAGCAATTCACGATGGGAGGATTTGCAAAGTTTACAATATGCATCATGGATCGCCAATGTGGACTTAGCATTTTAAAGAAGATCTGCGATCACGTGATTGTAAAGGAGTTTTCATCATATCGCTAATCGTTGATCCTAAACTTATCATTTTATGATCATCTATAATGAGTGATAAAAACATAAGAATATAAGACCGGGGCATTTCTAATCGCTAATACAAATTTTAAAACTTGAAAACCATTAGCGATGAGCAATCCTTCAACAATACAAAGGACATTGCTCGTCGTGCCTTTGATCTAGGAGCTTGAGCAACAATTTGTGATGACCAATAGCATAAAAATATCACCTCATCACCCGTTGTTGATTCAAAATATGCACTCTTGAAGTATTTAGCGATGAGCGATAAGAACAAAATGGCCATCGGGACCTTAGTGAAAACATTCAAACACGTGCACTTAAGTTGTTCTTATTGAAGGGGGTCTCTAGAATGACATGAGAATAATAGAATCAAAAGCTTCTAAGTCACAAAATGCAAAGGATGTAAAGCCCAAAAAATCCTTCACTTAACCTTATAAAGTGGAAAACCCAAAATTACACTTGAGGGACCAGTTACTAGATGAAAGTGAATGACATAAGATGTTTTAAAATGACTGGCAATAGGTAATAAGGATTCAATGGCAAAGTAGAAACTTGTGAGTATTTATAACAAATAAAACCCTAAACCCTCGTATAACAACCCTACATCCAAATGTAATAAGGATTTAAGATGGAACAATTTTTTTTTTTAGAGTTCCATCAGTAGCTTCGACTGGGGATGCATGCCTCTTGCAGGCATGGCAAGATCCCAAAATTTTGGGTCAAGTAGACTAGTCACAAGAACAAAACAATACAAACAACATATGTACAAGATTTACACAGGCCAAAAGACCTAGAGAAATCCAAACTCCAACTTAAAAATTTCTT
>VDFB02354696.1:0-189380 GCA_007258455.2 Sequoia sempervirens
AAATGAATTCTGAATGAGCCGTATTGTGTACTCGGCACCAATTTGGTAACAATAAATCCTGAATATGAATATCTTCATGCAATTACGTCTTCATTTGGACACTCCTCCAGACAAAGTTTCTGAAACTTTCGAACATTCTTCTGTCATTGTCTTGGGAGCTCTCCCCTTCTTCAATCAACATATCTGTGGAGTCAACTGTTTGATTACTTTCCTGGATTGATTCATGTAACATGAGAACTTCATTTGTTTTAGGCCTGTAAGTGCCTAAATCTGTCTCTAGAAACAATATCTCATTGTTCTCTCCGTATTCAGTAATCATTAACTTGAGTCTTGGTGTGCTGTCAATCCTTTTTTGGTTTGGAACTCCTTTCCATGGTAGCCACATATGGGAAAAGTCCGTGGCGATATATTTGTTCAACCTCCTTGCCCAGTCTCTACTCAAGAGCATGTTGTACCCATCAAGGATATCTACCACTGAAATGTCTATGCAGCTTTGTATTCTTGGGTCTGCCGCTAATTGCATGTAGATATTGTTTAATTCTCCCATAACTGGGACTTCCATTTTATCTAATTGTGTGACTTTCTTGTTGGTTTTTGCAGGTACAAGTCCCAACCTGTGGCAGACAGCGAGCGGCATCACATTGCTGGAAGCACCGGAATCCACTAGATAGTTGTGTAGCATTTTGCCAAATATTCTAATTGACAATAGAAACGGAGCAGGCTCATCTTTTCCCTGGTAGAAGACTACCGGATGTTTTTCTTGATTGTTGATATCTTGGTTCTTCTCTTTCTAATTTCTAGGAACAATGTCTTGTCTTGGCGAGGTATGTGGTTTCTCATTTGCCAAGACTTCTTCTCAGAAAATATTCGTGTCCATAAGGACTTCTTCTAGCGACATGTCCTTTTGATTAGAACTTTTAGATGATGTTTGGGTCCTTCCTACAACACTGGAAGGTTGTTGCAGAGCATCCATCATGTTGTCTGCCACTTCTAATTCAGCAATATTGGTATTTTCTGGAGCATTGGGTACTCCTCTATTTGGCACATTTTGTGGAACATTTCTTGGGACAACTGCTTCAGTCATACTGCCCAAAAGCATCTCCCGAATCTCAGGAACTCTCATTAGCTCGATCAAAGGAAAGTTGACCTTCATTCATTTGAATTCCTCTAATACATACAAACTTAACCTCTTTAGCTCTTCCCGAGGATGGTCTCTTGTCTAAGCTTGAACCTGTACTGCTGGAGGGTTCACTTGACTTGTTTGTTCCACCTGGGGAACAGTAGCTTGTCTGTTTTGTTCTGTTCATGGAGCGATGACTTGTCTAGCTCCATTTGTCTGAAGATTTTGTTGATGGTATTCCGGCGAATCTCTGGGAAGAGACGTCACATTGGTAGCATTTGGATTTGGTGGGGTCTGAAAATTGTTTGGTGGAACAGATGTAGTCAAAGGTTCACTTTGACGATTGTTCCTCTGGTATATCCTGAATGGATTTCTAGACACCTGTTGAAGCACTTCCTTGGTTCCTTCCACAGGAACACTATTGTATAGTGGGAGGAAATTATAACCATTGACCGTAGATGGCTGACTAGATGAGTCTTGAATTTCTTGTCCATCTTGGTATCTTGGCGCCTCCACGGTGCCGTTTGCAGATGCTGGTGGAAATCTTTGATTATGCTGATACTGTGGGCATTCCTAGGGAGTAAATCAGACACTTTCAATCACAAGGGCTTGATCATACCTTGGTGCGGGAACTAGTTCATATCCAGTTACTGGAGGATCTTCCGCCTCCGAATTCCTTCTCTCACTTCTGAAAATGTCTGCGGCCACTTGGAACTCGTGACAATGTAACTCAGAATGTTGGTCTATATTATGCAGTCTGCACCATCCTGATAGTGCTTCTTCAGCTAGGAATACCTTGTCTGAGGGATGGTTGTTAGTTGGTTGATTATCTAGGGGTGATGGTACAGTACCATTGTTAGGCCCGGTGTTCCAAGTCTTCTTTTGGAAGCCTGAGTTATTATTCTGGAAACCTTGATTGTTCCCTTGATAATTTTGATTGTCCCTTTGATATCTAGAATGACCTTGACCTTGGTAATTCCCTTGAGGCACGTGATAACTCTTTTGAAAATTTTGAATTTGGCTATTTTGTCCCTTCAAATAGGTGACTTCAGTCGAGAACTTCTTGACTTGTTCAATCAAGTCTTTCATTTCATCCTTCTCCTCTGGAGTCCATGTTAAAGTTGTTGCATTCTGAAGATATATGGGCTGAGCTGGTGGTGCTTGGGACATAGGCGCTCCTGGATGAAGGACCATTTGGTTGCCCATCGGGGGAATTGGGTTCAACATAGGCGTTTGATGAGCCAATGCCCGATTAATATCTTGGACTTGATTCTGGGAGGCTGCATTTCCCAAGTAATTGAGTGGACCAGGAGCCATACCTATTCCTAGACCAGTGCTAGCTATAATCGCTGCAGCATATGCTCCCTTCAGGTCCACTGGGAGCGGGTTCGTCGACTTCACAAACATGGCTATAAGATGATCCAAAGCTTCATAATATATGGGAAATGCCGCAACATTGTCCAACAAATAAGGATCTCTCAGCCTTGTATAAGCCTTGTGGAATTTGTTATTAAATGTGTTGATAGGCTTGTGTTCTTGTCTTTTGACTTCCACAAATTGCCTATATAAATCAGATGGGGAAATAGGTGGCTTGAATTTCTCTAAGAAAGCAGTCTTCATCTGTTGCCACGTGCGGATGGAGTTAGCTGGAAAATGGATATACCAATACGAAGCCTCCTCATCGAATGTGTAGGGGAACAACCTATAGGCAACATCTTCTTCTTGGATATCTCTATTTTGAAGAAGATCTTCGAAGAGCTTGATATGTTCGTCTGCAGTGTGGTTCAGGTCACCACTGTGAAACTTGGAACAAAAATGTTCCAGATTCTTCGGTAAATCATGGTGAACACCAAACGTCATAGGTGACACATTGGCTGAATGCCACGCCATTGGAGTGTTTGGTTGGTTTGGTTGAACTGGTTGCATTGGTGGAACGGGTTGCACTGGTTGTGCAACCACTGGAACTTGTTGACAATCTGGAACTGGAGTATGTGGTGGCGAGGCTTGAAAGAGACCAAAAGGAATTTCCTCACTTGGCACCTCTTCACTAGACCCAACTACGCTAGATGTTCCCTCCTGTGACGCTTCAGATTTCTTTCTCTGCCTATTCCTGTAAGGCGATAGCTCTATAAATTCTTTAAAAGAATTTGGAGTTGATCTAGTAATTCTCCGAAGTCTATCCATTGAGAAAGAGCCGATTCAATCTAGCATGCTCTTCTTTACTCTTGTCGAGGTGGTGTAGGGGCTGGTGGTGCAGGGGTTGGTTGGTTCACCTGTCGGTTGGCTTGTTGGTTCTGCTCTCGTTGAAGAGCTTCAAATATTTCAACAAGGAGGTCCCTTTGGATATTGAATTCAATTCATTGTGCTCTTTCTTCTTCTTCCTCAAGAATGTAGTGCATGCGAAACCAATCAGGAGCACTTCTTCTCACTTGCCACGTGAGGCTGAACAGTTCGGTGATGATATCCTCTTGTTCATCATGAAAACCCAAGTCAGGCTGTAACACTGGCTGATGATCTTGATTAGGATCAGGAACGCTGGCCGGGAGCACCATCCTTCATCTTACTATCAACACTCAGATTTGAGGATGAGCCTATAGCATATGATCGTTCTATCTCGTCAAAGGTTTGCTTCAGACGATCAATTTTCTGCCTTATCAAATCTATCCAGATTGCTTCCTCAAATCTCTTTCCTTTTTCTTCTTCTCTAGCGAGGACATGACTTGTCTGTCCAAATTGAGCATGATTGGTCTGTCTTCCAAGCTAGTGTGTACAAATGATCAATGATATCTGTCGGTGGCTGATCTGGTTGTTCAACAGGTACATGAAATGGAAACTCATGTGGTAGTACTATTTTGCATCATGCCTACTACCTTAACTTGTAAATGATCCCTTGTGTTGTAGTTTCCCTCCTTCTAGCACCAATTCTTATGTTGGTGTACGTTTTATCATCCACCGAACACTTAAGAATAAAATGTCCAGAGACACTCTATCCTCTCTTGAAAAACCACCGCGTATGCTAAGATTGCGAGAAGATCATATTGGCGATTCCAAGGTTTCTTTAGTCAGGTCTTGACGTGTGGATAAGCTCAATGGGCATTGTGATTTGCTGGTAATCAACAAGGGGACTTACGCTAAAGAAATTTTCACAAGTTTAGGACTTAGGCGGATTTATCATTAAAGGCTCTCTTCAATTGGGAATTCAATTTGGATCTAAAAAAAAATGGCACAAAGATAAGGGTTCAGAGAATCTATTCTATGCCTAAGAACTTAAGAGACAGTAAAGACTCGGTGAAGGGAATAAACCACACTTTGTTTCGCCTCCTGCTGGACAACATACGCAAAATGGGTGCAATCTTCAAGGGGTGTGATAATAATTTTCAAACCTCCAATGAGGCTGAAGTTCAGCTTCCACGATCATAAGCTCAGGCTAACTTTACGCATCGAATGCAAATCATCCATTCGAAGAAAGTATGAGCAATGCTTCACCATTGAATCAATACGATCAATCTATCATTCACTTAACCAACTTTCAAAGTAAATTCTATTTAACTTAGTTCTAACTTTAATCTATGGCGGAAGAAGATATGCAACCTCGCTTACTATTTGACAATAAAAGTTATTCAAAGCAAATCATGCATAAGAGCTTTATTATTCGAAATAGTCTCAATGCAACAATCTCATATACTGTCTCCACACAAATGAAAGTGAGAGATCATCAGTTTATATAGAGTTTCAAAAATGAAATGAAGGGCCGAGACTAAAATAATATCAATGGACAAGATTATTACAACTCAACCCTAATTAGGGTTTCCCAAAATAACATAAGTCATCAATCAGTAAACTATCAATAGAGAGGCAGTTGCAGCTATTATCTAGGAGAGGTGTCCTTATCCTTCTGAGCAGCATTGTGTTCGATGAACCTGGACACTACTGCAATGACCTCCTCCATCGTGACAGGTGGCAACATGCTGATCTGGAATTCAAGTTCATCCAAGTTCTCTGCACATTTGGCAAAGGTATTTGCCCAATCTGCTTCCTGCTTCCCAAAATCACTCTGGATGGCTGAAAGACTTGCTACTTTCACAAAATCCTGTCTTAGAAGTGGTCCAGTAGTCGAGAAGAAAACCTCTTGAACCTTTCGTTTCAGCTCCTCTAGCTGCATATCCTTTTCTTGGACGATCTCTTGATCAAACAGTTCTCTAGCTGTCATATGAATTTTCTCCTGAATTTCCTTTACCTGCTCCTCAATTCTAAGTCCATCCACTTTCGCCCTCTCTGAAACTTCTCTACGTATAGTTACTGCCCAGAACTAGTGATGGAAATCATATGCTGCTCCTGCAACAATTACCCTTCTATCAATGAACTCCTCTCTTGGAGTGCCCTTCAATAGCCTGAGGCATGGAATAAGCCTCTCCTACATATCTGGAATACATTCCCATGTTTCCGCCATATCAATAAGTCTAGAAAGAAAATATGAGGTTTTCCCATAAGCAAGAGCCAGTTTCTCCATGAATAAGGCCACTTCCGTGCCCTCACTCGCCATCCAGTCCTGAGCCTCCTTGGCTATTACCATTCCTTGCTCTACCTCCTTGGTCACTTCCTGTGATGAATTGAGGAGAGGAGGAGCTACCACATTACCCTGATCAAGTGGCTGGGTCAAATGTTGTATGTACTCCTTAAGACGTTCAACCTCCTTCTTATACTCTTTCTTCTTAGCCACTTCTTTTTCCAGTCTCGCTTTGATGGTCGAGACGGAATTATCTAACTCCTCAACTTCTTGACCTTTTGAGGTTGGGCCAAGATCTACAGTGGTTATGGCATGCTCTTGAGGAGTAATCTCGTCTCGTGGCTTGTCCACTATGGGTACTGCAATGTGTGCAGAACGGTTTCCTATCTCATCCCTTTGAATGGTAGAGAATTTCTTGGCAGGCTTCTTGATTGCAACTTGCTCCAACCTTGCCAAGAAATCGGTAGTATCATCCTCCTCTTGAGCTTCTGCAGGTACCTGAATCTTCATACTCTCTATCAGCCAATCTAGAATGGTCGGCTGCTCAATTCCATCTTCTACCTGAACCTCTTCTTCATTCGGAGCATCCACAACCCCTCTGGGAGCGGAAATCATTCCCTCCTCGAAGTCATTATTTCGGACTTCTATCTCATTGTCTGAACCTAAGATTTCCGTGCCCGTAGGTGACGAAGGCTCCTCATCATCCAACTGAATAGGTTCATTGTTCTCTTCCTGAACTACTGGAGGTACAAGTATTTCCACCAAGGACTCATCTATGGTAGCCACCAGCTCGTCAATATTTCAAGATGCTGCTGAAGGAGATGGTTCTCCCTTATGTCTTTTGGAAGCTGGTTATGTACTTGGGACTATTTCCTTCCTTTTCTCTCCAATCCTGACCAAATCCTGATGGGATGCACTGGCATTAGAAGGATACGATTCTGACTTGCTCAGTAGATCATATGTGAGCGTTATTCTTCTCTGTCTCATTTCTTGGGCATGATGGTCAACCCACCACTGAGAGTACTTGACTACTTGTCTCATTAATGTTGCTAAGTCGGCATGCTCAGGTTCTGACCACTTCACGGGAAGAAGAGGTCAACTCTCCTCGAAGTGTGGCTGGATGTAGTTCCCATCATCTTGTAACTGGTCAGGCACCCGACAGAACTCAATTTACCTCATGAAGTCAACTGGCATTCTAGACCATAACCTTCTTCTGACTTCATATTCATTAGCAGCATTTTCCCAGAAGTCTTCCAACTCCACTCTGTGCTTGTACTTTCTCCCCTCTACTGTCCGAATATTATGATGTGGGTCAAAGTTGAACCTAGACTTGTAGGCCGTCAATGGGTACCACTGGATCTCCAACCTTGCACTCTCAGCTGCCTATGCTGATGGACAATACTCCAACATATTCCCGATAAAAAATGGGAATGTGACAGATGCCTTCTTGGTTGGCCTCTGGATGTTCTGATATTCCTCTAACTATCTCAGGACCTCGAGCAAAATCATCCGATTTGTCGGATAAATGGGCAATTTATAGGGATTCCCAGTAAATCCTTGGATCCTGACATATGTGAATTTCAAGAACTGGATGAACCAAGATCCGTATTTACTGATTAGACTTTTCGCCTCATGACTCAGCATCTGATGCACTCCTCCTTGAAGCTTTCTGGTAATATGCATTAGGAAGGCATCATGCACCCTTTTGAAATGAGATTTCTCCTTCAACTGGAGTTGTGGGTAGCAGTCGTAAGGCTTGAGTTCGTTCTCCCCATTGCCAACTTTTCCCTTGCAAATTAGTCGTGGATACTTATATGATCTGGCCAACAGGTAGACAATATACAAGCTCATGTGAAAAGACTTAGTCTCTTCGAGGTTGATCAATTTCTCGTGGAGGTTGTCACTTATCATCTGTGACCAGTTGAACATTTTGACGCCAGAGGTGATTTCGTCTATGAAAGAGTACATCTAGATCTCGAAAAAGGCGCCTTGCGGGTTGCCGACTACTCTGTTCAGCATCAAGATGATGTCTCCAAAATCTTCTTTGAAGTCTATCTGGCGGGGTCTCTTGGGCATCTTCTTTATTGATGGCTTAGGCTTGTCCATCCATACCTTGTTAACGGTTGTGGGGCACAAATCTGGTTTGCTGTCATATAACCTCTTGGCTTCTTCCTTGGTCTTATAGACCATCCGTGAATGTTGTGGGATGCCAAAGGTTTCCTGGATTGCCACTTCACCCAAGTGTGCCAAGATTCTTCCATCAGGTGCGATGATTTTCCTCTTCTGAGCGTCATAGTGGATAGCACACTCCACCATCAATTCTGCACAATCCATTGCCGGTGGGAATCCAGCTGCCTAAAATATTCCATTTCTTACTATCTATCTGGCTATCGGTGTGGGAAGTCCATTCTGTCAATATATTCTTTTCTTAAACTCATCAAAGTGCACATGTTCGAGATCGGTGTCTATGACATTCTTCCATTTTGAAATGACTTTAGTTTCCCACTGAGCACCTTTGCTAGCGAACTTCATTTTCACCTTCTTTGATGGTTCGCCTGCTGTGGTCGTCAACCTCCAGTCCAAAAGATTAACATTCATACAAAGACTTTTTCAAATAATTTATTCTCATGCCTTGGATTCAAAAATTTACTTTCAGCTTAGTTAAATAATTAAATTGCTGCGAAAAAGCAAGTTGAAAGTAAATGGACGAAGTTAAGATTTTGGCCAGAACTTTTGCCAAGATGAAAAGACAGAAGAAGAATGGCGAATTTATTTGACTGAACATCAAACCTCAATGAAGAACTGCTAGCTACAAATCAGATTTAAATTCTGATAATTTACTCCAAAAAGCAATTAATGAAGTGCACCCCTCTTGCACAGAAGAATTCAAAATAAATCCTTTCCTGTGAAAATTCTTTCTCAGCATAACATTACTTCACCCTCTGGAAAATTCGATCTTTCCTACTGAACAATCAACTGCCTAAGAATTCTGAGAGAGATTAAATTTCTCTTCAGCTGTGTGTGAAAAAATGAGTTGCTAAAACTCATTATAATGCTGAAGAGCTTGATTTGTTTTAGCAACTGCCATCTTCTCTCTCGATCTCGATTTGTTTTCTTTTGTTCAAACAAGCAGGTTTCCTTTATTTTTCGAATAGAATCCGTCTCGAGCTTATCCAAGAAAATCTCATTGATCTTCAAAAATTCAATTTTTTGCTTAATGTTTATCTTTGATTTTTCGAATTTTGAAAGAAAACATTAAATATTTAATTAAATTTGACCTTTCAAATTTCAAAAGAAAATCATGGCGAATTTAATTTTGCCTGTTGGATTTTATCTCTACTTGGCGTAATTTATTTTCTTCCGAGACATTTCTCGCAAAATTTATTTTGTCCAAGGTCATTTAAATTTCTGAGTAGTGGAAATAAATTATTAAAATATTAAAATATTTTAATTTATTCCAACCTGTTCATTTTGGACCCATGGCTATTTTGATTTTCTCTTCGTTTTCTTTGGCTAAAAGTTTATTTTCCAATTTTGTCCTTAATTTCGTCTAGCCAAGTCAAAATTTAAGCCATTCCGTCGTCAAATGTTATGCCAGATCCTTATTTTTCTTTGCTGAGGCAAAATTTTAATTGCATTGAGCTTATTTTCTTCTGCCAAAGTCAATTTTTTCCTCACTCAGACGAATTTTTCTAGGCAAAATCCTTGTCTGGACATATTTGTTAGGCGCAATTATGTGATGCTTGACAAATTTCCATCTCTTCTGGCCAAGGGCGAACTTTCATACCTCTTTGCCTTGTGCATTTTTCTCTGGCCAAAGTTGTCAATTTCTTAACATTTTCTCCAGAGACCCATACTTAGGCAATTTAATTTCTCTTCCATTTTCATGCTAGGCATATTTCATTTTATCCCTTGCCATATCCCAGGCGGACTTCCTCAAGTCTTTTCCACTTTTCTCATACCATGGCGCACTTCCTTTAGCACTTTCCTTTCAAACTTAGCACTTTGCCTCTTGAAAATGCCATAACACTTAGCCAAAAATCTTAATTTTTTTATCCTTTGGCCTCTATACTTAGGCAAATTTTCAAATTTCTCTTGGCTAAGCACCAAACATTTAGCAAAAATTGTAAATTTTCCCTTTCATAGACCATGGTGGACTTTCCAAGTGTTTGGACAAGGTGAGGGCGGACTTTCTATGGTCTTAGACATCATCTCTTTGAACATGGCGGACTTCCAAACTTTTTAGCACTTTGCTTAACCCTTTGTCTCTTGGAAATCCTACAATACTTAGTCAAAATTTTGGTTCTCCACCTTTTTAGGCTCTTACACTTAGGCAAAAATTTTGAAATTTTTCTTACTAGGCACCAACACTTAGTGAAAATTTTGATTTTTCTCTCTTTTATGTGCCTAGGCGGACTTTCCAACCTATTGGCAAGACATGGCGGACTTCCTTAGCTTCTTGGACAAGTGGGGCGAACTTTAGAGAGCCTTGGCACTTGACATCCTTGAGCATGGCAGACTTCACAACTTCTTGGCATCATCTCTTTGAGGCTAAGGCGGACTTCCTTAGCTTTTGGCACTTGACATGGCAGACTTCCTTAGCTCTTGGACATTCCTTCCTCTTGAAAATGGCGAATTTCTTCAGACTTAACCAGATTTCTCATGCATTTCATCCTTTTTTGAGTTGATTTTCTGTGATTTTGCTTCAGATCTGATTGATTTTGAACTGATTTTTCCAAAATTTGATGTTTTTTTGGGTATGATTTTTCATGCTTTTTACTTTGTTTTTCCAGATTTTTCAATGATTTTTCAATTTTCTCTGATTTTCTGAGAGTTCTATCGAGTTTTTCGAACTTCTGAGTGCATTTTTGGAATTCGAGACCTTTCCAAATATAGAAACTTTCTAAAAATAAAAACTTTCTAAAAATAGAAAAGCAAAACCCTAAAAAATAGGGAATCTTGTTTGGTCCAAAAATGCTAAAAATGAAAAAAAAACCAAAAAAGCAAATTTCCCTAAGAAATAGGAAGTGTTAGAATTGGCCGAATTCACAGGCGATCTTCGTTTCCTAGGCCTTCTGAATGCTTCCATGACGTCTATGCACTGATTCAAGCATGGATTACTAACTTGGCTCGGGTAACTCTTGGCAAACTGACTTGAACTCTCAATAAGGCGACCTCACGAAACCGTTGCAAGGAGACAAAACCCTAAAAACAAGCAGACAACTGGGGGTCCCCATCAGCGATGGGGCGATGTGTGAAAAGGTCACAATAGGTCCTAGGTGGGACCCATTTGCCATGGGTGGCGAATGAGTCCCCCTTGGACCCAAATTCAAAATATTTCAAAATTCCTTTTGGGATTTTATTCAAAATTACTTAATATCAGCCTGTGATGAGGTATGAATGGATAGTAAGGAACAAGAATTGTATAAATAAGTTTTTTTCATCTCATTTTAAAACCCTAATCCATCAAATTCACTTATCCACATATACATTCAAGCATTCAAGCATCCTACATCATCAATTGAAGCATCCATTGACATTACTTCAAACTTACAAGATCAAGGATTTGGTGAGTTAATAGCATAATTTGCATGTTGTTAGTTTACATTTCCTTTGCATTTCATTTATTTCTATTGGGTTTGATTACCAAAGTGGGGTTTGACCAAGGCAAACCCCTATTTGCTAACCCTCCAACATTTTTCCCCTTTGCATGTGTCTTTGCAGCCTTTGTTTTGCAGATTTGACAGGTTTAAAGGTGTTGAAAAGTGGAAATCAAGTCAACTAGGCTCTTCAAGTCAACATATCACTAAATAAATGACTACCATGAATAAATAAACAACTACCATGACTAAATAAATGACTACCATGACTAAATAAATTACTAGTTAACAACAATCAATGACTAAATTAATGACTAAATATATTGCCAAACCGATCAATCGAAACAACCAATAAATGACTAAAAATAGTTTAGTCATAAATTTGGTCATGTTATAAATGACTGGCAATAAACTACTAATGGTCACATGACCAAACTACTGATCACATGACCAATTTTTAGTAGTTTTTTTAGTCATTTATTTCTATTTTTGTACTGGATTAATAACCATTTTTGTACTTGAAGAATCTTCAATCTGCACCTTGACTCACGCCTCTTGCTTGCCCTTGCATTTTCCTACCCTGTAATTGCATGTTTTGTTTTCCCATGAAGATTCATCATTTCGTTTCTACCCACTATAGAAAAACTCATTCACCCATCTCTTTTATTTTCACCCAGCAATAGAAAACATTTTTCCCCTAGAAAGATTTCCAATCTTTATTTACCCTATAGTTGAAAATTCACTTTATGCTTTCACCATTTACCTTGCAGCTGAAAATATTTTGTTTTCTGTGAAAGCCCTTTTTACTCTTCTTACTTTTCCTGGCTGCACTTTACATTTTCACCTCCCAGCGAATAAAGTTTCCTAACTTTTATAATGAAGGCTTTGATTTACTTTCCATCGGGCTACAAAATGATTTACCTGTGCCATTTCACTTTTTAATATTTCACTTGAAATCATCTTACACTTTAAAATATATTCCTTTAAAAAGTGAAAGCCCCAAATCATTTTATCAGGTAACATTTTAAATTACCACCAAAGTCATACCTTGAGTGATGCATTTAAAAAATTTCAATCGAGCCCACCATGAACCATCCTACCAATCCCGTTCTCTCGTTTCTCTCATCTCACGCCATCACATAGGTTGATGGGAAAAATCTCTTAACAACCAAAGCAAAATATTTTTGAAGTCTTAAAAATATTGCTCGCAAATGGTTTTCCTCCTCACTTCCCCACCAACCTGTGCTAACGTCAGCACATGCCCTCACAGGCTGGTGTGGAAAACCTACTTCTCGTCTTGCTTCATCTCCTTGAACTATGGTGGAACTGAGAAAAAAATTACAATCCTTAACCAAATCAATGCTTGAAAAAGAAGTTTCTTTCATGTATTTTGCAGAGAGAGAAGGCAATCTTATTGTAGCCATAGCAAAAGAAATATGTGTAGGTCATTTTTGGCAATCCTAAGCATATTCTAGCAACCAAAGTTCATCATAAACATGCTTAAAATATTTTTCGAAGCATTAGGAATGGTTAGGGGACAAATTTAAAGCATAAAACAAGAAATTTGAGCTCAAATGGACCCCCCAAAAATGCCTGGAAGCTCCAAAACTTGATCAACAATTTCACTCTACAACACTACCTACCTAAATCTGCTCGGAATCCATCAGAGAAACCTCCAACACCCTTCCAAAGTTGAACAAAGTCATTAAAAATCATTTATAGCTATTGCAAGCTTCTCCTACTTCCCTATGAGAACATGCTACCATCAACATTACTTCTCATGGGCTGGCGAGGATAAACTTTTATTAAAGTTTAAACATTAAGAAGTTTGCAAAATATTAACCTTCCTTTGAAAGCCACAATGAAACTACTCCATGGATATATTAATGCCTTCATACTTTCTCACCAATCCCTGCTTCCCCATTAGCACCTGCTGCCATTAGCAAAAGCTTTCATAGGCTGGTGGGGAGAGACTATAAGCACAAGAAAAGCAATCTTATAAAGTGGGGAGAGACTATAAGCACAAGAAAAGCAATCTTATAAAGTTTAACTTTATAAAATTTATAATATTTAATTTTGACTAATAATGTCTTTATTCACATGCAATTTCACTTTAGTAATATTTAAAATATGTAAGATATTTTAAACATTAGTTTTTGCAACATTAGTAAAATGTTGATTTTTTAATTTCACCTATGGTTCATTTGGACAAAATTCACTGCGGGAAAACTGGGACACTTGAAGCCACATAAATTTGCATAGGGACATTATCAATTATTTAGTAAAAACCTATTTCCTCAAAAATTGCATCGCTGAAAGATTTATAGGACCTCATGTGTAAACTGGCTTGTTAGATGCCTTTTTCGTGACTAAAATGCATTAAAATAATGCATCAAATGACCTATATTTTTTATGAAAATGGAGTTGGAGATGTTTTAGACCAAAATGAGAAATGGGTTTCCCTTATAATTGCAAAATTTGAAACTTTCTGGAACACCAATTTTGACCCAGTTGTAGTCAAAAGACAATTAAATAACCGATCAAAACTTATCCAATGGGATTGAAATTGAGCATGCATGTTACCATTTGAACCAAAAATTCAATGTAACAAATTACTTGGAAAAAATCATCCTGAAGTGAAAGATATTAACATCCAAAGTGGCTCGATTAGACTTTTCTGCAACTGCACCTATCAAAAACCAATTAGGGCTCACCAAGTCACCATCCTGAAAAAAATACCAAATCTTCTCCTAGGAATCTACCATTGGAAACACTAAATCATTTATGCACATTGAGTATGTGTGCAAGATGGATTTCCTTCAATCCACATTCTTCACAAGATATTAAGGGTCAAAGTTGACCTCCTTGAAACATTCAGATGTCAAAATATGACAAACTACCTTTCCTTTTGACCTGATAAAAATATCAAACTTGATCTTGAGACTATGAAACTAGACTAGGGAGCATATGAATATGAGGGGAATGTAGAGCACCAATCCATTTTCCATGATGATCATCTAGCTGTGAAATATCAGTCTAAATAGGAAGCCACTTCGCAGGCCAGCGAAGAGTATGCAAACAACAAAACAGTCCCAGAACCCTCCAACTTTTCTCTTCAAAACCCTATCAAAACTGATCATATGAAGCTGAAATCAAGCATACGTTTTCACATCAAATGGGGATTTGGCAAAAGCAAATGGGCTCTGAATTATGACCCTCCCAAGTAGGTCACTGGGGCAGATTTTTTAGGAGTTTTTGAGTGTGCAAAGCAAATTTCACATCATGGAAAATTAAAATTTTGCAAAATTTGAAGGTTCCATCACAAAATATAGTTTATATTTTTAACACCCTCCATAAACTTTATTTTATCACACAACTTAACTAGATGATGTGACCATCTATAAATAATTTTATTAGCTACCCACTTACATTTGAAAAATATTTAACATCAATATTTTCTTGAAAGTATTAAAATGATTCTTTATTTTGAATAGTCTTGATTACTTTTGTCCATTATTATCCATAGTAATACATTCTTCATAGTTATATCGATACAAAAAATGAAGCATTCTTAATGATCTTTATGATCAAAACCTTCACAGATTTAGCAATGATCTCTACAATCAATTTCAACAATGATTTTTGCAACCAAAACTTTCACAAATTCAACAACAGTCTTTGTGATCAATTTAACAATGATTTTTTGTGATCAAAACCTTCACGGATTTAGTAAAGATCTTTTCGAATAATTTCAACAATGATCTTTGCGACCAAAACTTTCACAAATTTAGCAATGATCTTTTCGATCAATGCTACAACTATTCAACAATGATCTTTGCAATCAATAGTACAACATTTTAAGTTCAATATGATATTTGCAATCAATGTTACAACCATTCAACAATGATCTCTATGATCAACACTATAATTTTTTTAAAAAATTTTAGTAATGATCTTTGCTATCAATGGTACTTATTCCACGTATATGAGTGCTCCAACTACAAATATTTGTTGAAGAAAGATTCCAAGAACGTCTACATACCAAAACAACACCTTCACGAAAAAGAGAAGCAACATGAAGAGGCTATTTCACCAGAAGTGAAGAACAATGAATTCAGATGATAAATAATTATGCAAAGCATGCCTTGTAAAGGCACAAGAAGGTCAGTGCGGGAAAGATAACCGACATAAACAATTAAAATACAGTTACAATTCCACCAATAATTAATATTGTTGTGCCTAAGTTTTAACTTAAGAGAATGTGAACAGTAAAAGGCCATTCACACTGACGCCCCCCTTAAGTACAACTTAGGGAAACTAAAATGCAAAATGAGATGCAAGATGGGTCCCAAAAATAAGGCCATGTTAGGTAACCATGCACAAATACAATGCAAAAAAGAAAACTCTCACAACCAAAGAAAAGGAGAAAAATCTTGTGGGAGAAAACTCCTCTCCAAAAGAGAGAAAACAAAAAAAAAGAAAAAAAAGGAAGGAGGACTCATAAAGACCCCCCAAGGACAACTTCCTTCACCCCAAGCATCAATCTCAACAAAAGATACCGATGAGATGCCAAAGGTTTAGTGAAGATGTTTGAAACCTGCTACTTTGTAGGAAAATACTCCAAACTTAAAACACCCTCCTGAATGAGCTTCTAAATGAAGTGCATGTGGATCTCAATATGCTTAGTACATTGATGTTCCACTAGGTTGTAAGAAATATGTATATCACTTTGATTATCGCACTAAAGAGTAGTGAGATGATCAAAATGAAAGCCAAACTTAGCCATTAGCTATTGAAGCCATAGAACCTCCTGACTATCCAAAACACACCTTGATACTCAACCTCAGTCGATGATAATGCAATAGAAGCTTGCTTCTTGCAAGACCATGCAATCAGACCAAAACCAAGAAAAAAGATAAAGCCAGAAGTAGACTTTTGATCATCAACATCACCAACCCAATCCGAGTCAGTGAATCCCATAATCTAAGTAGCACCTAATGTGTAATGAATGCCAAACTAAGTAGTGCCCTTTATGTGCCGTAGGATATGTTTGGTTTCCTTCCAATGACTCTCATGAGGATCTTAAGAGAAATGTGAGACAAGACCAAATATAAAGGAAATATCAAGATGATTATGTGTCAAGTAAGAAAGGATGCCAATCAATTTCCAATACAATGTAGCATCCACTGATGGAGTACTAAAATTGGAAGAAAACACAACACCTGACTGAAAAGGAGTAGGGGTTGGCTTACAATCAGCCATCCTAATCTTTGAAGCAAATCAAGAGTATACTTCTGTTGGAAAATAGAAATACCTAGAGAAGACTGATGAATCTAAAGACCAATAAAGAAATGCAAAGGACCAAGTTCAGTCATCTCAAACCACTTCGTCAGAGCTCTCTGAGTATCCTCAATCATGGAAAGAGAACTCCGATGAGAATCAAGTCATCCACATAGAGAACAAGAATGATAAGATCCCCTCCATGCCTCTGAACATAAACTGTAGGGTCAAAGTGACATCTAGTGAATCCAAAAGCAAGCAAAAAACTATCCATCTTCTCATACCAAGCCTAAGGGGCTTCTTTGAGACTATACAATGAACGCTAAAGCCTACAAACAAGTGAATGGTCCTACACAAAGCCTAGTGGCTGCTCCATATGGATCTCCTCCTAGAGATCACCATGCAGGAAAGCACTCTTCACATCCATTTGATACATGACCAACCCTGAGATGCAACAATACAAAGTACAAGATAAATGGAATTCATCTTGGCGACAGGAGCAAAGGTCTCTGAATAGTTGACACCCTCAACTTAAGGAAACCCCTTAGCCACAAGACGAGCCTTGTACTTGTCAATAGAATCATTAGCTACAAACTTGGTACAATACACCCACTTGTACCAAACCAACTTTCTTCCCTTAGGAGGATGAATAAGATCCCAGTTATGATTCTTCATCAAAGAAGAATATTCCTCAGCCATAACATTATCCCACTCTAGAACACCTGAAGCATCTAAAATCTACTGAGGATTAGTAGAAACTACATGACTCAAAATATTGATACCTGAAGTTGAGAAAGAGTGCACCTAGAAGTAATGTGGGATCACTTGCATGAGAACCAACCTCCTTAAGAAGAGTGCAATCCCAAAGAGGTTGTGTGGATGTAGGCTTAGGAGAAGATGGGATTATTTCAACAACAATATCAATACCATCATCAAGAGCATAAGGAGCATCATCATCATCATCATCATAGGAAACAAAATATCCTTTGAAGAAGAATTGAGAAGAAGGGAGGTAGAGGCATGTGATGGAGAATCCTTTGAAATGAAAGACTCATCAAAGTGAACATCATAATGAAAATATACCTCTTGAGTGACGGGATCAAACAAATAATAACCCTTCACATCCTCACAGTAGCCAACAAATCTATGAACCACTGAAGTTGTTCTTTTCTATTTCTTTGCACCTACGTGCTGGAATGAATGTCCATGCATCACTGCCAAATACTCTAAAGTAGGAGAACTTAGGCTTGACATGAGATCAACCCTCCTCGAGAGTCATATTCCACATTTCCTTGTTAGGCATATGGTTTTGAATATAGTTGGGACAATTGACAGCCTTTGCCCAAAAATTTGGAGCCATGGACCTAGACTGAATCATACAATTTTCTATCTCTTGTAAATTTTTGTTCTTTCACTTGGCCACACCATTCTATTGAGCAGTGTATGGCATTGTGTGTTGATGAAGAATACCTTGAGCACTACAAAAATCTTGAAATTATTGATTGACGTGCTCCCCCCAATTATCTATGTGAATCTTCTGAAGGGAATGTCTTGGATGCTTCTCCGCAAATTCAAGGAAGGTCATGAAGAAATGAAGAACCTCTTCCTTTTACTTCAAAAAGTACACTCAAGTGCAACAAGAGAAGTTGTCAATGAAGGTGAGCACATACTTGGCCCTTGGAAATGAAAGAGTGGGAAATGACATAAAATCACTATGCACCAACTTAAGGGTGTCAAAGCATGTGTAGCCATATGTTTTGGAAATGGATTTCAATGATGTTTCCCAAGTACACAAGCTGGGAAAACCCCATTAGAACAAGAGATATGAGGAAGACTAATCACCAAGTTTTGTGTGCTCATCTGTTGAATATATCTATAATTCAAGTGCCCAAACCATTCGTGCCAAAGCTTACTCATTGAATTTTCATGAGCAATAAACGATGATCCTGATGAAGGCTCAAATCCATCAAACTTGTACAAATGGCCTATATGATCAACTGTACCAAAAGAAAAAACCTTCTTAGGATTCTCTAACTCTCGAATAGTCACATCACTAGGAGAGAACTCAACAAGCCTTCCATCACCATGCTAAAAAATATGATAAATGGAGGGAAGATTATGTGAAGTATCAAGAACAAGAAGAGCATCGTCAATGCAACCACCCTACATCTAAACTGAGCCTCTCCCTCTGTCCCTAAAACTGGAATATGAGAGAGAATCACCAAGTTTTGTGTGCTCATTTGTTGAAGATATCTATAATTCAGGTGCCCAAACTATTTGTGCCAAAGCTTACTCATTGAATTTGCATGAGCAATAAAGGATGATCCCGATGAAGGATCAAATCCATCAAACTTATACAAATGGGCTATATGATCAACTGTACTAGTAGAAAAAACCCTCTCAGGATTCTCTAACTCTTGAATAGTCACATCATTGGGAGAGAACTCAACAAGCCTTCCATCACCATGCTGGAAAATCTGATAAACGAAGGGAAGATTCTGTGAAATATTAGGAACAAGAAGAACATCATCAATGCAACCACCCTACATCTAAACTGAGCTTGTCCCTAAAATTTGAATCTAAGAAGATTTCCCAGCTACAATGTGAGAAGTATGACTATCAAAGAGAGAATCAAGAAGATCCATGTCATGAGTCATGTGATGTGAAGCACCGAAATTAGGAATCCAACTATCATGGATAGAGGAAAAACCTCTTTCTATAAGGGCTTGACCTTCTCCCAAGGAACAAGAATTATGCATGGTAATGTTATGCTTCCTCATAGCTTCCTCCAATGTTGCAAGCCTCACAAAACAATGTGCATCATTATGCCTTGACTTTCCATAAAAGGAACAATTATCCTTCTTCTTTCTAGACTTGGAAGATGATTCTCTTGAGTTAGAAGTGTTGAAAAATGAAGGTAATATTGTACTTTGAACTTGTAAACCTATGTGACTGTAGATTTAATTAAGTGTTATTTGTTAACAATTATTTTTGTATGATTAATCTAATTAGATTCATTATTACCAATTGTAGAAGTAGACAAAATATTGTAGAAGAATGAGACAAGAAGATAGAAGTGACACAACATATACGTGGAGAAACCATTTTGGGAAAAAACTCCACCACCAAAATCAATAGTGCTTGTATTATTTAACCTTAAAGAATAATATTACAATAACACTATATCAATACTTGATTGAGATGCTTCTTTTTCCTTCAACAATTCTTCTTCTCAACCTGCAATAAACTCTCATGTGTCCAAGCATGAATCCACACATCCCATGCCATGCTTCACAAAAGTACTCTCTTAGAACTCTCTTCAACTTGCTGCAATAAATAGACAATTATGAACATTGTAAACTCCAAAGAGTTGACAATTACAAGAGGATAAAACTCCTCACCAATATCTACGTCATTCTTGTGCAAGTAGAGTTCTTTTGTGAAAAACAATGTCAAGCCAAGTCCTTCATCAATTTGGGCATCCCAAACTAAAGTCTTAATTGATTATTGGTTTCAAAGATATTTTGTAAGCTTCTCCTCAAAGTTGGCACCCAAGAATGGGCCCACTTAACTCAGCCTTGTAAATATCTTCTCATGTAAAAGGTGTTAACTAAAAGATGCTAACTTGGGTGTCCAAGGTGGGTCCAAGTCAATATTTGTTAACAAAAACATATCTCTCCATCAATTCATGCAAACATTATGCATGATTGATCATCCCCACTTAACTGAATGTATCACCTATTATCTGTCATGCAACTCAAGTCATTAGTCATGCATTCCAAGTCAACTAAAGTCAACTAGCATTCAACTAAAACTAACTACATGCAACTGAAGATAATTGAACCATAACTGAACTAAACTAAACTGAACTAAACTAAACTAAACTGAATTGAACTAAACTAAACTAAACTAAACTAAACTAAACTAAACTGATAGTGAACTAAACTCCACTCATGTAAATATCAATTCCTAGCTTCTAGGATCTTTACATTCATTACCGAAGTGTTATCTTTCCTCCAAACAATTAACTGAAGTCAAGGTGGGTTCCACCTTCCATGTGGGCACCCCATGTGCTCCTATTTTTTAGGAGCTCTTCTTGGGCGTCCCCACATGTTCCTATCATTTAGGAATAATTACAAATGCCAATTTACATGTTCATTTCATTCAAATTTAATCTCTTTCTAATCCTAGTGTTGGGGAACACTTTCCAATGAATTAGGAGATACATAAAATATGTTTAGGATTACAATTAAATGGCATCATATTCCCAACATTCTCCCACTTGACATTATACATTGCAACTATTCTAAACAAGGAATCATTTTTAAAAAATCAAGTACAAGACTCAAGGCCAATGGCCTTCCTACACGAAGAGAACTTATTTGTAAGATAACCATCCAAAATCAACAATGGATCCACATCATTTCCAAATACTCCCACTAAATCGTGATATTGAGCAACCCATGGCATCATGATGCACACAACCAAAACCACATCACTGTCATAATCTCACACCAAACTGTGTATCCAAGCTCTCTATGAAATCATGATATCAATTTGCAAACAAGTCCCTTTATATCCACCATCCTGCAAAATAAGACTCCAAGGTAATAACACACATAGACATACAATAAAAAACTTCTAAAGTAATTGTACTAAAGTGTAACCAGTCCAAGAGAGGTGCTCCTCTCATACATGTTGGATGTTGTGGTTGTGTTGCTGATATGTGGTTGTCATTGATGTCAATACTATTAGCATTAATTCATTTGAAGTTGTATATGTTGAGGATATTGAGAAAATTGTAATGAAATGAGTTGCAGGTTGTTAGTGGTGAAGTGAAGTTTAGTATTTCGGTAATTTTTGTGCATTGATGATTAGAGGTTGTGGAATAAAGGGTTTGTTGTTGAGTGTATCTAGTTTATCCACATCAAGTTTCAGAGATCTGTGTGAAGATTTGATCAAGTTATGAAGATTTTCAGTATGACAGGTTTTTTGTTGCTTCAGTTGGAGTTCCCGATTGCAGATGATGCTATTTCAGTTAGTTTAGTTGCTATGGATGCTTCTCTGGTGATTTGTGATATTTTTGGATGTTTCTAGATCATGCTCTATCTTTTTTGCATGTCTGCATTGATCGTTGTGCTCATGGTTGGCGATTTTCTTTTGCATGTTCATGTTTTTCTTGTTCTTGGCTAACATGGTGTTTGTAGCGTGTTGTGGATTTTTGGGGAGAAATTAATTGAATTATTTTCATGTTGGAGATGTTGATTTGGGTCTTCACTAAGTTGTGGTTGACCTTGGTTGATTCACATTAATAATATTTAATGTTTTGGGCCGACAGTTTATATTCATTTTATTATTCTATTAAGGCTGACATGTAGGGATGAAATTTCTTGTTGTGGATATATAAGAGCGATTGTTTATTTGAATTGATGTATGTGAGTGGATGCCAAGTGTGTATGTGTGACTATCATTTGAAGGAAGAGCAGAGTGTGAAGAAGATTGAAGAGATGTTCATGTGCTTAACTGGAACTGTGATCAAGCATTAGCAGATGCTATTTTATCAGCTCAAACCCCTACAGATGTAACCCGATTCTTTCTATAAGATAGTGTGTGTTCCTTTGGGCAGTTAGCCTTGTTGTAATTGAGTAGTGAGATCTAGGTAGTGTGCTTGAATGCATGTGCATTCCTCATATTTCATTTCATTATACTTTTAACAGGGTATAATCTTGTGGACTAACCTCCACTGTGGTTTTTTCCCTAACAGGGTTTCCACGTAAAAAAATCTTGGTGTTATGTGTGTTTCTGATGTGTTGTTGATTTATGCTTTCATAGTTAATAATCAAATCTAAGAATAAAGTTAATAAGTTGAATAAGTTTTAAATTTCTATGACAACTAATTCACTCCCCCTCTCAATTGTCTGCCCTTGTATTGCCAACAATTGGTATCAGAGTAGGTTCCTTGGAAGAAGTTTAACAACTTAAGGTGATTCGGGATTGCGTCATACAAGAAGGATAGTCTGAGATTTGATTGAACAAAATTATTTTCTATGGAAGACTCGAATGGAGTGTCATTTGAGATGCGTTGGTGAACCCTACTAGAACATTACATGTAATAGGTATGTTATTCCTCAAAATGGTCCTACTAATACTACTGAGATTAGAGATGTTGAGTATAATATCTGGGCTAAGGAAGCTTTGTTGAGTGCTTTGATTGATTCTGAGATGACAAATGTTATGGATCTGAAAACTGCATATGAAATCCAGAAAAAGTTGGAAACCTTGTATGAAGGTGATACTAATGTGAAGATTTCTAAGTTACAAATTTTGAAAGGGAAATATGATAGGTTGAGAATGGGTGATGATGAGAACATTACTATTTTTATGCAAAGAGTGAATGAAATTGTGTGTGGTATTAGATGTGCTAGTGGACAGATAAACAAATCAGAGATTGTTGCTAAAGTGCTTAGATCCTTTCCTGATTCTTACAAAATCAAAGCTAGTGCTATTGAAGAGCTCCAGACTGTAAAAATGTAACCAGAGACATGTTGGTTGGTAAGCTTATTGCTTTTGAGTTGAGTGAATTTGGTGATGCCCTTCCTAAGGTTGAATCTACATTTAAGGCTACTACTTCTGGAAGAGATAGACAGAGATATGATCCGGGTGAGAGTTCATCTAGAAATACATTCAAGTATGAGGATGAAATCAGATAGATTGAAGAAGAAGAAAGAGAGTTGGAAGAGATGGAAGCACTTATTGTCAAAAGAGTACCGAGAGGAAATGGTAAGTATGAAGGAAAATTTCCTCTTAAATGTTTTTCTTGTAATAAGATAGGTCATTTTGCATCAAGGTGTCCGAAAAGAGCTCCTAAACCAAAACATAACAAGCCTATATTTCAGAAGAAGTGTTACTATGTTGTTGATAAAGGTGTGACAAATGATGAATCTTATAAAGGAAACAAAAGCAATGATGAATGGGTATTTATTGCTATCAAGGAAAATAATCTTGTATCTACTAAATTTTCTAGTTGTACAAATGTGGAGAAGACCCTAGCTGCTTGAGTTGAAGAGAAAGATGAATGGGTTATTGACAGTGGATATTAACAACATATGAAAGGAGATAAAAGTAAGTTTGTAAGCTTGGAAAAGTATGATGGTGGGGTTGTGAGATTTGGTGATAATATAGTTGGTGTGATCCATGGAAGAGGATGCATTTCTCTTGATGGTAAGCATAATACTGGTGATGTCATGTATGTGGAAGGCTTGAAGCATAATCTTTTAAGTGTTGGTCAAATGGTTGATAAGGGATACAATCTCCAGTTCAAGGATGGAAAGTGCAGAATATTAAGTTTCAAAAATGTAATTACATCTGGTACAAAAACAAAAGGTAATATCTTTCACTTGAGTGTTGCTAATAAAAGTTGTTTGATTGCGAAAGTTGATGAAAGTTAGTTATGGAATAGGAGAATGTGTCATGTTAACTTTGATAATATTGTCAAGATAAGTTCTACTAAGGTTGTGGGAGATCTACCCAAGTTGGTGAAACCTATTAATTCCATATGCAAGGAATGCCAATTAGGAAAGAAAACTAGAATTTCATTTCAGAGCAAACAACATTGTTCAAATGAATTGTTGGAGCTTGTGCATACTGATCTGTGTGGTCCCTCTAAGGTTAGAAGTTTACAAAGTTATAGATGTTTCATGTTACTCATTGATGATTATTCTAGAATGGTATGGGTTACTTTCTTAAGGGAGAAATATGAAGCACTGGAGAAGTTCAAGATCTTTAAGGCTATGGTTGAGACAAAGATAGGTCTGAAGATTAAATGTCTGAGATCAGATAGAGGTGGTGAATTCGCTTCTAGTAAATTTAATTCTTTCTATGAAGAGAATGGAATAAAGAGACAATTATCTGCACCATGGACCCCTCAGCAAAATGGAGTTGTGGAAAGGAAGAACAAAACAATTGAAGATGCTACTAGAACTATGATGTTGGAAGGAAATGTCCCTCATATCTATTGGAGAGAAGTTGTGAGTACTGCCGTGTACACACTCAACTGGGTACAAATCAAAGGTGATACTGGTAAGACCCCTTTTGAGCTATGGACTGGTCAAAATCCTTTTGTTAAATACTTCAAGATATTTGGAAGCAAATGTTATATCAAGAGAGATGAAGACATAGGAAAGTTTGATGCTAGAAATGATGAAGGTATCCTTTTGGGTTATTCTTCTAAGAGCAAAGCCTACCGGTGTTACAATAAAAATTTGAGGAAAATGGTTGAAAGTGTAAATGTCAAGGTTGATGAAGACTTAGGTACACCATCCAGAACCTGTGAATATGATTTTGATGATCAGAATGACAGTACAAACAAAGGAAAGCAAGTTCAGACTACAAATCAAGGGCAAATGAAGAAAATGAAGAAAATGAAGAGGAAGGAGAAACAAGTGAAAGTGCAGAAGAGAGAACACAAGAGTCTGAAGTTGAAGAACATCCTAAGAAGACTCTGAGGTATGTAAGATTGAATCATTTAGAAGATTAGATTATAGGCGATAAGAAAAAAGGTGTCTAGACTAGGAGAAAGATTGCAGAAGAGTACTGCTTGATTTCAAAGACTGAGCCTACTAGTGTGAATGGAGCATCTAAATATGAGCATTGGGTTGAAGCAATGAAAGAGGAATTAAAATAGATTGAGAAGAATGATACATGGACTCTTGTTCCCCGACCTAAGAATAAGAATGTCATTGGAACTAAATGGGTTTTTAGAAACAAACTGAATGAGCAAGGTGAAGTGGTATGAAACAAAGCAAGACTGGTATGCAAAGAATATTTATAGATGGAAGGAATTGATTTTGAAGAGACTTTTTACCTTGTTGCTAGAATTGAAGTTGTAAGATTATTTCTTGCCTATGTTGCCTACAAGAACTACAAATTTTATCAGATGGATGTCAAGTCAGCTTTTCTAAATGGTGAATTGGAAGAAGTGTATGTTGAGAAACCTGATGGATTCCAGTTGACTAATAAGGAAGATATAGTGTGGTAGTTGAAGAAAGCATTGTATGGACTCAAGCAAGCCCCTAGAGCTTGGTATGCCAAATTGGATAAGTATTTGTTGAAGCTTGGATTTAACAAAGGTACTACTGATAATAACTTGTATTTCAAGAATGATGATAAAGATTTGATTGTTGAAGTATTTGTTGATGATATCATTTTTGGAGGAGATGATGGTTTGTGCATGAGGTTTGCTAATGAGGTGCATAATTAATTTGAGATGTCAATGACTGGTGAGATGAAATTATTTTTGGGATTGAAAATTACTTAGTTAGACAAAGGAATTTTTATATCTTAGTCCAAGTATGTGAAGGAATTGTTGAAGAAGTTCGGTATGGAAGATTCAAAGCTAGTTGGTGCACCTATGGTGACTAGATGCAAGCTGTCAACAAATGATGATTCTTTGAAAGAAAATCAGACTAGATACAGATCAATGATTGGTGGATTGTTGTATTTAACTGAAACTAGGCCTAATATCATGAATGTTGTATGTATTGTTGTAATATTTCAAGCTGATCCAAAGGAATCTCATGTGACTACTGTGAAGAGAATTTTTAGATACTTGAAGGGAACAGTTGACTTTGGCCTATGGTGTCCTAAAGATTGTTTTCTTACTTTGAGTGCCTTTACTAATGCCGATTGGACAGGAGATGTGAATGACAGGAAAAGTACTAGTGGTGGAGCATTTTTCTTGGGTAAGAAGTTGATTTCATGGTTAAGTAAGAAGAAAAATGTCATTTTCTTATCTACTGTAGAAGCTAAATATATTGCTACTGCTAACAATTGTACTCAAGTCCTATGGATGAAGCAGATGTTGAAGGATATCAAAGTTGTGTATAATGAGGCTATTGCTATATTTTGTGGTAAGTGCCATTAAAATTTCTAAGAATATGGTGTTTCATTCAAAGACAAAGCATATATCTATTAAGTTTCAATTTTTGAGAGAGAAGGTAAGTGAAAAGGAAGTCAGACTGGAGTATGTACCTACTAAGGAGTAGATTGCATACATCTTTACCAAGCTGTTTCCTACGGATACTTTTGAGTATCTCAGAGGGAAGTTAGGGGTGATTACCCCTCCTAATCATAACTAAAGATGCATTGCATTACATTGGGTCCATGCATTTCATAGTCATATCTTAATTCAAATTGATGTTGTGGTGGCTGCTACTTAGGGGGAGTAGTCAGATGTTCAAATGTTTAGATATGTGGTTCAGAGTTTGTGTGGAGCTAAGAGATCTTTGTCATTGATGTCAAAGGGGGAGAAGAATCATGTGAAAAAATTTCTGGAATCAGTGTTAATAAGGGAGAAGATCATGTGGAAGAGTTGAGGAGAAAATGAGTCAGAGTCTAAGGGGGAGTAAGTGTTAAGAGTTAGTTGTGTTGATGGTATTTTTCACATCATGTGTTTCCATCAATGCCAAAGGGGGATATTGTTGGATTTTTTGGTTGTCATTGATGTCAACACTATTAGCATTAATTCATTTGAAGTTGTATATGTTGAGGATATTGAGAAAATTGTAATGAAATGAGTTGCGGGTTGTTAGTGGTGAAGTGAAGTTCAATATGTCGGTAGGTTTTGTACATTGATGATAAAAGGTTGTGGACTAAAGGATTTGTTGCTGAGTGTATCTAGTTTATCCATGTTGAGTTTCAGAGATCCGCGTGAAGATTTGATCGAGTTATACAGATTTTAAGTATGATAGTTTTTTTGTTGCTTCAGTTGGTGTTTCTGATTGAAGATGATGTTATTTTAGTTAGTTCAGTTTTTGTGGATGATTCTCTAGTGATTTATGATGTTTTTGGATGTTTCTAGATCATGCTCTATCTTTATTGCACATCTAAATTCATCGTTGTGCTCGTGGTTGGCGATTTTCTCTTGTGTGTTCATGTTTTTCTTGTTCTTGGCCGACATGGTGTTTGTAGCATGTTGTGGATTTTCAAGGAGAAATTAATTGAAGTGTTTTCATGTTGGAGATGTTGATTTAGGTCTTCACTAAGTTGTGGCCGACCTTGGTTGATTCGCATTAATAATCTTTAATGTTTTGGGTCAATAGTTTATATTCATTTTATTATTCTATTGAGGCTGACATGTAGGGATGAAATTCTTGTTGCAGATATATAAGAGGGATTGTTTATTAGAATTGATGTATGTGAGTGGATGCCAAGTGTGTGTATGTGTGAAGATCATTCGAAGGCAGAGTAGAGTGTGAAGAATAGTGAAGAGATGTTCATGTGCTTAACCGAAATTGTGATCAGACATTAGCAGATGTTATTTTATCAGTTCAAATCCCAGCGGATGTAATCCAATTCTTTCTGTAAGATAGTGTGTCTTCCTTTGGGCGGTTAGCCTTGTTGTAATTGAGCAGTTAGATCTAGGCAGTGTGCCTGAATGCATGTGCATTCCTCATATTTCATTTCATTATGCATTTAACAAGGTATAATCTCATGGATTGACCTCCATCGTGGTTTTTCCCCTAACAGGGTTTCCACGTAAAAAAATCTTGGTGTTATGTGTGTTTCTGATGTGTTGTTGATTTATGATTTCATGGTTAATAATTAGATCTGAGAAGTTAATAGGTTGAATAAGTTTTAAATTTTTGTGACAACTGATTCAACCCCCCCTCTTAGTTGTCTGCCCTTGTATTTCCAACAATACAAAACAAATATACCTTCTGGAACTCCCACTACACAAGTAATGTCAAATTTAAAAATAAGGTCACAACAATAACAAGTCGTCTTATAGGACTTCACATAGATGATGTGGCTAACTCGTCTATCATAGTGTCAAAGAAGCATATAATGATATGAAAAATGCATCTCTCATTACCAATCCAAATTACTCTCCTAAGTCCTCCAAACAATGAAGAAAGAGATCAAGGAGCTACCAAACTATTTCCAAAAAATAATGAAGTACAAATAGCAAAAAATAACTCCATTCATGAACCTCAACTCCATAAACATAAGAACCTTCAAGAAGAAGACAATATACCCAGAAAGAGAGAACCTGCAAATCAAACCATGTCCCTATACCACACTAACATGTGCCAAATTGTGTAAAGTAAGATCTCCTTCAACACTCCCAAACTGAAAAGATATCAACATCTAACCATTCAACTTATAATGAAACATGGAAAAACTTATATGTAAACCTCTCATGGAAAGTAGATCAAACTTAGCCAAACATTCCCACAACATAAGGGAATATGCCCAAAGCCACTAACTATCTCATGCACTTCTCCTACCCAAATCCTCATAACTAACTCAATTTCAAGATTGCAAGGAGAACAATAGAAATAAATAAAATCATGCATCTACTTCTCAAGACTAATGCATAAGAGAAGGCAAGATGCATATTAATAATGCATCTAATAATCAGGTGGGAAACACCTCGACTTAGATCATTTTACCTGTCGAGTAGACCAAGAGTGGGATACAATATTGTCTTGTGCATACAATAGACAACCTTCTCATCAGGTCTATCGATGGACTCATATCCATTTCCAGGTGTAGGATTCTCGGTCTTTCCTATTGAAAAATATTTTCTTACAAGTAACCATTCCAACATATATCTCTTAACATAAGAAATATCCAGTCTAACCCAAGTCTCTCTAGTATCCATGAGCACCCATCAATCAATCCAGGCCAACTTCAAATGCAACCTGCATAATCATGAAGCTCCAAGCAAATGATTAATACTCAAAACCAAAGAGAACTACATCCTCTCCAAAAGGAAGAATAATAACACCTTTACCAAAGACTCTAAGGGTCCTCCATGAAATAATATGTTAAAACCTCTTCAAATCACATGAAGATAACCATATCCTACCAAAGCTCCCACTGAATCGTGATACCGAGCTATACATGGCAACAAGATAAACATCAAATCATCACTATCAAAAACTCCCACTAAAACATGTAACCAAGCTATCCATGACATCGTGATAACTATCTCCTAAATGAAGATCATCCATGGCCTCAACACAATCAAAGAAACTATTGTTAACGACACAACTCCCAAAAGTTCAAGAAAACCATAATCTATAAACCAAGAAGATAAAACACACTTCTTTTACAAATCTATAATAACACAATAGTACAAGCTCCCACTACAGCCAAAAAACCTTCAAAATTTTAAGAGAAAGGTGTCCCAAACTCTACCCAACCATTAGCTCTCATACCAAATGTTGAAAAATGAAGGTGAAATTGTAGCTTTGAACTTGTAAACCTATGTGACTGTAGATTTGATTAAGTTTTCTTTGTTCAATTCTTTGTGTATGATTAATCAGATTAGATTCATTATTACCAATTGTAGAAGTAGAAAAAAGATTGTAGAAGAATGAGACAAGAAAATAGAAGTGACATAACATATACATGGAGAAACCCTTTCGAGAAAAAACTCCACCACTAGAATCAATAGTGCTTGTATTGTTTAACCTTAGAATAAGATTACAATAAAACTGTATCAATCCTTGATTAAGATGCTTCTTTTTCCTTCAAAAATTATTCTTCACAACCTGCAATAAACTCTCATGTGTCCAAGCATGAATCCACACATCCCATGCCATGTTTCACAAAAGTACTCTCTTCAAACTCTTTTCAACTTGCTATGATAAATAGACAATTGTGAACATTGTAAACTCCAAAGAGTTGAAAATTACAAGAGGATAAATCTCCTCACAAATATCTACACCATTCTTGTGCAAGTAGAGTTCTTTTGTGAAAAACAATGTCAAACCAAGTCCTTCATCAATTTGGGCATCCCAAACTGAAGTCTTAACTGATTGTTGGTTTCAAAGATATCTTGTAAGCTTCTCCTCAAAGTTGGAGCCCAAGAATGGGCCCACTTAACTCAGCCTTGTAAATATCTTCTCATGCAAAAGGTGTTAACTCAAATATTGTAACTTGGGCGCCCAAGGTGGGTCCAATCAATCTTTATTAACATAAACATATCTCTCCATCAATTCATGCAAACATTATGCATGATTGATCATCCCCACTTAATTGAATGTATCACCTGTTATTTGTCATGCAACTCAAGTCATTAGTCATGCATTCCAACTCAACTAAAGTCAACTAGCATTCAATTGAACCTAACTACATGCAACTGAAGATAATTGAACCATAATTGAATTGAATTGAATTGAATTGAATTGAATTGAATTGAATTGAACTGAACTGAATTGAACTAAACTGAAATGAAATTATACTGAATTGAACTGAGTTAAACTAAATTGAACTGAATTGAACTAAACTCCACTCATGTAAATACCAATTCCTAACTTTTAGGATCTTTACATGCATTATTGAAGTGTTATCTTTCCTCCAAATAGTTAACTGAACTCAAGGTGGGTTCCACCTTCGATGTGGGTGCCCCATGTGCTCCTATTTTGTAGGATCTCTTCTTGGGCGTCCCCACATGTTCCTATCATTTAGGAATAATTAAAAATGTCAATTTACATGTTCATTTCATTTGAATTTAATCTCTTTCTAGTCCTAGTGTTGGGGAACAATTTTCAAGGACTTAGGAGATACATGAAATATGTTTAGGATTGCAATTAAATGGCATCCTATTCCCAACATTCCAATCCCTTCTTTATAGGAACAAGAAATGCATTATTGAAGTGTAATCTATCCTCCAAACAGTTAACTTAAGCAAGGTGGGTGCCCCATGTACTCTGATACCAAATGTTAAAAAATGAAGGTAATATTGTAGCTTTGAACTTGTTAACCTATATGAATGTAGATTTAATTAAGTGTTCTTTGTTAACAATTATTTGTGTATGATTAATTTGATTAGATTCATTATGACCAATTGCAGAAGTATACAAAAGATTGTAGGAGAATCAGACAAGAAGATAAAAATGACACAACATATACGTGGAGAAACCCTTTCGGGAAAAAACTCCACCACCAGAATCAACAGTGCTTGTATTATTTAACCTTAGAATAACATTACAATAACACTATATCAATCTTTGATTGAGATGCTTCTTTTTCCTTCAACAGTTCTTATTCACAACCTGCAACAAACTCTCATGTGTCCAAGCATGAATCCACACATCCCATACCATGCTTCACAAAAGTACTCTCTTAGAACTCTCTTCAACTTGCTGCAATAAATAGATAATTGTGAACATTGTAGACTCTAAAGAGTTGACAATTACAAGAGGATAAATCTCCTTACAAATATCTATGCCATTCTTGTGCAAGTGGAGTTCTTCCATGAAAAACAATGTCAAACCAAGTCCTTCATCAATTTGGGCATCCCAAACTGAAGTCTTAACTGATTGTTGGTTTCGAAGATATCTTTTAAGCTTCTCCTCAAAGTTGGCACCCAAGAATGGGCCCACTTAACTGAGCCTTGTAAATATCTTCTCATGGAAAGGTGTTTACTCCAAGATCTCAACTTGGGCGCCCAAGGTGGGTCCAATTCAATCTTTGTTAATTGAAACATATCTCTCCTCCATTCATGCAAACGTGATGCATGATTGATGATCCCTTGTTAACTGAAAGTATCAACCTGTTATATGTCATGCAACTAAAGTCATTAGTCATGCAACTCAATTCAACTGAAGTCAACTACATGAAACTGAAGATAACTCAACCATAACTAAACTGAACTAATAGTGCCACTATTGGAAAATGTGCCTCAAGATTATTGACATGAAACTCCTATAAGGGAAAATTTGGTGAGACCCTCTGAATGTCTTACCGACTAGCAGTTGTGTTCTAAACTTCTGAAGTGCTCAGATCAGAGAGACTTTGATTTTTTCTTGCCGATGGGAGTCATTGACAAGACATGTCTATCGCTGTGAGTTTTCCATCTCATTCTGCCTGGACAGACCTCTTGCCGACGGGTTGGTTTCTAGTGGTTATCAGGGAGACTCGTGGCGATGAGTGACATTGGGGAGAGGCATGAACGTTCAAAATGACTCATTCCGATAGAATATGTCTCGCCAACTGTCTTACACAAGAATGTCTTAGGGGTGACATGAAGGCTCTATAAGAGTCTAACCGATGGATTTCCATGTGATGAACTTCGATGTAACCTCTTTCCAATGGTGTTGCTCTTGCTGATAGACTGGTCGGGGTGACATGAACTATCGATGACATCGGTGTAACTCTGGCCGATGATACTTGGTCAGGTTTGCATTCGGTAAGAACTCTTGCCGATGAATGTGGTCTTGCCGACAGGTTGGTGAATTCGATATAACTTCTCAGGGTGCTGCCAAAAGCGATGATCATGCCGATGGTTCTATGATCAGGCATTTTTGGCATCAGGGAGACATGATCTAGTGTCTCACCGACATGTGATACAATTTGAATGCCTTGATCAAATGTCCATCCTACATGGTTAGTTCTGAGCCAATCAAAGAAGTGAAATGTGAACTGTTACCAGTCGGACTGTTGTGATGGTTCATGTGTGGAAGATGAACAGATTGTGAGGAAAATGATTATGCTCGGGTATTGGCGGATGACGATGAACAAGGTGAGATAACAGAATGTTGCTCGATTGAACACAGATTGATCTGAGTGAATTCTTTGGATGTTTCTGAGAGCTATTATGTACAAGATTGATCAGTACATGTGCTGCTATAAATTGACATCAGAAAGTGAAGTTTGTACTCTATATGTAATTTTGTTTACTGTGATACAAAGAGGCTTTTCTTGGTGTGGTGGGTTTTTCTCCCGTAAGGGTTTTCCCACGTAAATCTGGTGTCCAATTGTGTATGTTCATTTCTTTGTTCTGTTATTCCTTTCAAGTGTATCTTAATGAACTTTAATTGTAAAATTTAAAGTCATATCTGCATTCTTCAGTGAGGTTTTGACGTTAGGAGAGTTTGTTCTGCACCTAAGCTTTCCTTACAAGTGGTATTATAGCTTGGCTAGTTGTATTATCCTTGTGGGTACGTTGGGTTTTTTGTATCAATTCTGTTCAGTGGGAGTCTTGGAGAAGTCTGGTAATTTGAATTATAGATTAAGATGGCAAGCATGTCAGGAAAGATTGAAATTGAGAAATTCAATGGCAGCAATTTTGAGTTGTGGAAACTTAAAATGGAAGATCTATTGGTTGTTCGTGATCTTTGGCTTGTTGTGTCTGGAACGAAGCCTACAGGATGAATCAAGAGGATTGGGACCTTGCAGATCAAAAATCAAAGGGGCTAATAAGGCTCTGTTTAGCAGACTCTATTCTTCTAAATGTTCATGAAGAAAATAATGCATCTTCTTTGTGGAAAAGATTGAGAACTATTTATCAGGGCAAGTCCTTGGTGAATAATTTGTTCTTGAGGAAGAAGCTATACTATTTCAAAATGTAGGTAGGAGAAATTTTTTTTTATCATTTGAATGCTTTCAACATGTTGATTGCTCAGTTAGCATCTGTGGGTGTGAAGATTGATGAAGAAGATCATTGCATACTATTGTTATGTTCTTTGCCAGATTCTTGGGATCACTTGGTGATGGCTATTGGGAGTATGACATCCACTTTTAAGATGGAAGATGTTGTTGCTTCTTTGTTATCAGAAGAGATGAGAGGAAAATCTTTTGAGATGGTGAAGGAGGCTTTTGCTGTTAGAGGCAGATCGAAAGAAAAAGGAAAGAAGAAAGACAAGAAGTCCAAATCAAAATCAGAAGGGAGATCAAAGTCTCTTGGAAAGAAGTCCAAGGTGAAGTGCTGGAATTGTGGGAAACTTGGTCTTGTCCGAAAGGATTGCAAAGAGGAGAAAAAGAAGAAGAAGTATTCTTCTGACAATGATTTTTCTCAGAGTGATGCAGTCGCTTTCATTGCAACCTTGGAAACTCAGGCATCAGATGATGTCTGGCTTATTGATTTTGGAGCATCTTTCCACATGACATCTCATAGAGACTGGTTCACTAAGTATGAAAAATACGATGGTGGAAGGGTGTATTTGGAAAGCGATTCATCTTTGGAAATAGTTGGTCGTGGAAGAGTCAAAATTCAATTCCCTAATGGAAGAGTGAAGGGAATCAATGATGTGATGCATATACCAGGTCTAGTTTGAAACTTACTTTCTGTTAGTAAGTTGAACAATGCTGGAGTGCAATTCACATTCTTTGGAAATGGCTGCAAGATGACTAGAGGCTCAATGATGCTATCTAGGGGTGCTCATATTAGTACCTTACATAAGTTGGATGCACATGTTGTGCAATGCAATAGTGTCTCTACAAAGTCACAGAAGGCTACTCATAGAGAAAAAGAGGAAAAAGTTCTTGATAGTGCAAACTCTATGGAAGTTAAACTTCTTGCAGAAAATACTATGCTCTAGCATCATAGGCTTGGCCACATTGGTGAAAAAGGTTTAAAAACTTTGAAAAATAAAAACCTGGTTGAAGGGCTTGATGACTGTAACCTTGAATTCAAATTTTATGAACATTGTATATATGGTAAACAACACTGTGTTTCTTTTTACTCCAATCCTCACAAATCTTCTGGTTTACTTGATTATATGCATTTTGATGTTTTTGGTCCAGTAAATGTTCCTTCTTTGTCTAAATCAAGATATTATGTATCGTTCATTGATGATTATTCAAGAAGGGCATTTGTTTATTTTTTGAAAAGTAAATCAAAAGTGTTTAGTCATTTTAAGAAATTTAAAAACCTTGTGGAAAATCAGACTAGTAGAAAAATAAAATGTTTAAGGACTAACAATGGCAGTGAGTTTTGTACTAATGAGTTCAAAAGGTACTGTAAAGATCATGGGATTAAAATACATAAAACTACACCCTACACTCCACAACAAAATGGAGTTGCTGAAAAGTTCAACAGGACAGTGATGGAAAGAGCACGAAGTATGCTAAGCAGTGCTGGCTTGGAGGAGAAGTTTTGGGCTGAGGAAGTTGCAACAACATGTTATTTAATAAACCGTTCTCCGAATTCCTCTCTTGTTGAGAAAACACCTTTGGAAGCATGGTCTGGAAAGAAGCCCTCTCTGAGACACATTCGTGTCTTTGGCTGAGGCATATGCATATGTACCGAAAGAAAGAAGGTCTAAATTGGAAAACAAGGCTGTTAAATGTATTTTTATTGGTTATAGTGTTGGCATAAAAGGATACAAGCTTTGGAATCCTGATACAGAGAAGGTTCTATACAACAGAAGTGTTATTTTTCGTGAGCTAAAGCCTTCTACTTTGGATCTACAGTCAGAGAAAAAATCATAAAACAAAAAGGATGTAGTTGAAATTCCTTCGACACCAGATAAAGAGGAATTGAAAATTCAAAATGTACCTGAAACTGAAGAGAGCTCAAGTAGTTCTGAGAGTTCTGAAGAAGAAGAACAACCTCAGCCTCAGCCTGTGAAGAGGTCAACTCGTGAAAGAAAGCAACCTGATAGTTATGGGTTTTCTTTGTTAGATTCTACTTGTGCCTATGCTTTAATTTCTAGCATTGATGAGCCTAGGACTATGAAAGAGGCATTTGGAATATCTGATTCAAACTCTTGGTTGGAAGCCATGAATGAAGAAATGACATCATTAGAAAAGAATGATACTTGGAGTTTGGTGCCCTTGCCTGAAGGTAGAAAAGTTGTTGGCTGCAAATGGGTATTTAAAAATAAAATAGGTCTGGATGGCAGTGTGGAAAAGTATAAGGTGAGGTTGGTTGTGAAGGGGTATTCCCAGGTAGAGGGAATTGATTATGGAGAAAAATTTTCTCCTATAGCTAAGCTAACGTCTATCATATTTCTTTTGTCACTTGCAGTAGTGTATGACTTAGAGATTGAACAGATGGATGTGAAGACAACATTCCTTCATGGTGACCTTGAAGAAGAAATTTATATGTCCTAGCCTGAGTACTTTGTGGAAAAAGGTAGAGAAAATATGGTTTGCAAGTTGAAAAAATCTCTATATGGATTAAAACAATCTCCTAGAATGTGGTACCATAAGTTTGACACTTTTGTTTTATCATTGGGATTTGTAAGATTGAAATATGATCATTGTGTGTACTACAAAGATGAAAATGATCGTGTTCTTATTATTTCTCTCTATGTTGATGATATGTTGTTCATAGGCAATAGTAAGTTAATGATTTCTGATCTAAAATATCAGTTGTCTGCAAAGTTTGAAATGAAAGATCTTGGTGCAGCCAGGTATATTCTGGGAATGGAAATAACCAGGGACAGGAAGAGTAGAAAACTTTGGCTTAGTCAGAGTAAGTATATTAATACTATTCTGGAGAGATTTTGTATGACTGATTGCAAGCAGCTAGTTGTTCCAGTTTTGTAGGGAACGAAGCTATCTATTGAAGACTGTCCAAAATCTTCTACTGAGATAGAGGACATGACCAGAGTACCTTATGCTAGTGCAGTTAGTAGTTTAATGTATGCAATGGTCTGTACAAGGCCAGACATTGCCCAAGCAGTGGGAGTACTTAGTCGTTTTATGGAAAATCCTAGGACACATTGCGATGCTGTGAAAAGGGTGTTTAGATATCTAAAGGGAACTTCAAAATTTTCTTTATGTTACCATGGGAATTTGGTTGAATCACAGAGGACTCTCAGCATTCAAGGCTATGTGGATTTTGATTGGGCAGGGGACATTGACAACAGAAGATCCACCAATGGATATATTTTCATGATGAATGGTGGTGCAGTTAGTTGGATGAGTAAGCAGCAGGATGTAGTCACTTTTTCCACTATAGAGGTAGAATACATGGCAGAAACACACACTTGTAAAGAAGCAATCTGGTTAAAAAATTTGTGTTCTAACATTGGGTTTGATGCAGGGAAAATTACAATTTACTGTGATAGTCAGAGTGCTATTTGTTTGGCAAAAAATCGTACTTTCCATGCCAGGATGAAACATATTGATGTGAATTATCATTTTGTACGAGATATGGTGGAGGATGGAAAGGTCTCCTTAGAAAAAGTGGATACTCTAGAAAATGTTGCAAATGCATTGACGAAGCTAGTGAGCACAGACAAGTTCAGGTGGTGTGCCAATTTAATGGGCCTTAGTGCCCATGAATTTCAGTAGTTTTGTTGTGCTCTGGAGATGTCAGTAAGATCTTCATCAAGTGGGAGATTGTTGGAAAATGTGCATCATTAAGCTTACTAACATGAAACTCCTGTAAGGGCAAAGTCGGTGAAACCCTCTAAATGTCTTACCGACTAGCAACTATGTTCTAAACTTCTGAAGTGCTCAGATCGCTGGGACTTTGATTTTGTCTTGCCGACGGGAGTAATTGGAAAGACATGTCTATCGCTATGAGTTTTCCATCTCATTCCACCTGGGCAGACCTCTTGCCGACAGGTTGGTTTCTAGTGGTTATCGAGGATACTCATGGCGACGAGTGACATTGGGGAGAGGCATGAGCGTTCAGAATGACTCATTCCGACAGAATATGTCTCGCCGATGGTCTTACACAAGAATGTCTTCAAGGTGACATGAAGGCTCGATAAGAGTCTAACTGATGGATTTCCATGTGATGAACTTCAATGTAACCTCTTGCCAATGGTGTTGCTCTTGCCAATAGACTGGTCAGGGTGACATGAATTGTCGATGACATCGGTGTAACTCTGGCAGATGATACTTGGCCAGGTTTGCATTCGGTAAGAACTCTTGCTGATGAATGTGGTCTTGCCGACAGGCTGGTGAATTCGATATGAATTCTCAAGGTGTTGCCAAAAGCGATGATCATGCCGATGGTTCTATGATCAGGCCTTTTTGGCATCGGGGAGACACGATCTAGTGTCTCACTGACATGCGATATAGTTTGAACGCCTTGACCAAATGTCTATCCTATGTGGTCTTTTCTAAGCCAATCAGATAAGAAAAATGTGAACCATTAGCCAACTGCATCCTCTTGGAACCGTTTCTCGCCTCTATAGTGAACCTGTGCCACTGGGACTATGCCACTATTGTGTGGGGTGCACCCTTGTTCGTTACCCCTACGAAGGAGTTGCTCAAGTTGTTCCCATTGCGGTGCTACTGTTGTTGCCATTGCCACTGCGTCATTATCCCCACCAGGGTGGTGGTAATACACCTCCTACCCAACAACTATAATTGGAGGGAGGGGCGAACCCAAGCGGTGATACTCGGACCTTCCCAAACCTACTATTCCTTCTTTTCTTTAGTACTCAAACCCAAGGGTGTGATCACATTCGAGTGGCCTACTAGCCGATCCGCATATCCACTAATCTGTTTACTACTCCACTCAAGCCCCAACTCTATGAGATCCGCTCCCTACTAACCCTACTATCTGAGGAGTACGATGAGGTTCTATACTCCTGCTAGTTGGACTGTTGTGATCGTTCCTATGTGGAAGATGAACAGATTGTGAGGAAAACGATTATGCTCGGGTAATGGCAAATGATGATGAACAGGGTGAGATAACAAAATGTTGCTCGATTGAACACAGATTGATCTGAGTGAATTCTTTGGATGTTTCTGAGAGCTATTTTGTACAAGATTGATCAGTACATGTGCTGCTGTAAATTGACATCAGAAAGTGAAGTCTATACTCTGTATGTAATTTTGTTTACTGTAATACAAAGAGGCTTTTCTTGGTGTGGTGGGTTTTTTCTCCCGTAAGGGTTTTCCCACGTAAATCTGGTGTCCAATTGTGTATGTTCATTTCTTTGTTCTTTTATTCCTTTCAAGTGTATCTTAATGAACTGTAATTGTAAAATTTAAAGTCATATTTGCATTCTTCCTTGAGGTTTTGACGTTAGGAGAGTTTTTTCTGCACCTAAGCTTTCCTTATAGCCAATTGACATACATTGTAAATATCAATCCCTACTTTTTAGGAACAAGACATGCATTATTGAAGTGTTATCTATCCTCCAAATAGTTAACTTAAGCAAGGTGGGTTCCACCTTCCATATGGCCCCCCCATGTGGCCCTGTTTTGTAGGAGCTCTTCATGGGTGTCCCCAGATGTTCCTATCATTTAGGAATAATTACAAATGTCAATTTACATGTTGATTTCATTCGAATTTAATATCTTTCTAACCCTAGTGTTGGGGAACACTTTCCAAGGACTTAGGAGATACATGAAATATGTTTAGGATTGTAATTAAATGGAATCCTATTCCCAACAAGGAGGTGTAATCTTTTAATTATTCTTCTCCTTAGGCTTGGAGGGATGCTCATCACCTAGAGTAGAATCTGTCTTAGGATTCTTCTTATTCTTACCCTTGCTCTTGGAAGATTGAGCCATCAAAGCATGACTCTTAGGAAGAGAATCCATCTAGATTATCTTGGCTTTCTCCCTAGTTAATTGATCACAAAACACCTCAAAAGAAGGCATTTGATGAGCATCTCCCATAGCATCCATGGTAGAATAGAAAGTGAAAGAAAATACTTGAAATGCACCACATAGCTTAGATAGGATCAAGAAGATACTCTTTATTAGTTTTGTCATGACCACATCCTTTCTGTTGAGAATTGTGAATCAAATTTACTAGCTTGATCAAATTTCTAGAGAAGTTGTGTTTTTTCCTTCATCGACCTAACCTAATTCGTGAGGTTCTAAAGTTTCATAACCTCTCAACTTAGAAACTTTGAGGTTCCCTTTGTTTTCTACGAGTCATGGGTTTTGGGAATTTGGTAACCTCTGACAAGAGGTTCTGAAGTTCGGATTTTCAACGATATAGCAACTTTGAAGCCGATGGATGTGTGGACCACTTGGAGAAGTAAAGTGAATATTGAAGGGACATCTTGATATCATAGGGAGATGATATATAGTATCCTTGATAGGGTGATGTATTATTTGTTGCTCATGGGTGTCTCTGGTGGGTCCTGACAAGATGAAGACAACAGTGGATCGTGACAAAGGCCGACAGGTGGCGATGATGTGGAGGAAAGATGGCATGTGGGCCCATGTGCTCGGTGGACATTGGTGAGACTATAATGAATGTCTCTTCAACAAGGTGACATGGTGTTAGGTGAATAACCCTAAGATCGAAGATGGAGTTTTGAACGTGACTGCTTATCCGATGGCCAGAATTAAATGTTAGATGATTGCGTGTGGCTTGAGGTGAACAGGTAGCTTGCTGGTGAAGATAGCAAGTATGGAAACCCTAAAGGGGTGCGAGAGTTGATCTTGAAGAGCAGCGAATAATCTCATAGGTTGTGTGGTTGATAGGCTGAGAGGTCGGTGGTCAAACTAAGAGGATGGGTAGCCGAAAGAGAAGTCTCTCAAAGAGAGAGGTGGTCGAAGTAGGGTTATGTTGCCGGATATTCTCCAGAATGAAACAATATGTAAATCTCCTATAAAGGCCATGAGCCTAATATTCTATTTGTAATTGTACTTTTGTTGCTGAATAATATAATGGCGATCCGGGTCTTTTGAAGTGTGGGGTTTTTTACCCGTAAGGGTTTTCCCCACCTATAACTGTGTGTTCATGTCTTATGTTCCATCTTTCATGTTTATTGATTCTATTTGTGCACGCTATTGGAACTAGTTATTTTTGCATGAGTTTCTCTCAAAAGGATTAATGTGGGAAATGAACTATGTATGATTCCACTTTATGGCATAGTAGTACGTGTCTTTGAGGAAATATAAAGAAATAAAAGTTATCAAAGGCACTACTAATCTCACATTCCCTTTCTGAGATGAACCCAAAAATTTCCCAACAAGTGGTGCTAGAGCCTTCTTCTGGGATGTGTTTCTTCCTAGTGTGTTATTGGTTCTGGGTATTCCTTCTATGAAGATTTCTTAGTCTGCCAAGCTTGAGGAAATCTGGATAAATCGGTTGATGTAATTATCCTTTGGTGAGTGGAATTTCATTCTCCTTTTGTTTGAATTTCAAGAGACAACACACAACATGGAAGATGTTGAAGATGGAGAAACTAGAACGGGCCATATTCGAATGTCGTGATCTGAGGTTCCTAGTTGGTAGTGGTATAACCCTAATGCATGGGGTGGAATATTTTGCTTTGTGGTTGTGGTGCAGCAAAAGCTTTCATATTGGGTGTCTGTGCGAGAGGCTCCATGATGATATGGAGAAGCTTGGGTTTTTGTTCAGTCATGGAGTAATGTGCTTATGCTAGGTGTTTTTTCTTGGTGTTGGAAGGCACAGTTTTATGGTACCCCAATTGCATGTAGTCTATGGAGTTGATCATTGGATGGTCTAGAAGCTTCTGAAATAGCCTTTCTCTCTCTCTTGAATGCATGTGCATGTTGGTGGTTTTTGGAGTTGGATTGAAATAGGCCTGGATTTCTTGAACTGTTGTTTCCTTTTAAGGATGTTTTGTACTTGCATGGCTTTGTGGTTTTGTAGGTTTTACATGGTCAAGAAAATCTTGTGGTTATGTGGAGCTGCTATTAAGATATTTTCTAGACCCTGGCTTTTGGGGTGTGACTGGATGAGATAGTTGTAGTTTGGCATGGTATGAGGAGGTGAGATGCCTTCTTTGCATGAGAGTGTTGGTACGTTATTTATCACTCAACATTCTTGTGGTGATTCTTGGTGGTTTCCTTGACTATGGTGCTCATTATATCCATGATTGGAAAATCAGATCCGAACTTGGTCTAGTGTTTGAATCAATTTGTTGACGTTGTTATTCTCCTTAAGATCTCAATTTTACATTTTCCAATGTGATCTTATGGGTTTGTATGTTTCTGTTGATTGGATCTACAGGTTGTGCATTTTTGTGGGTTTTCTTTACCTACATGTTTGTTGCGGGACAACTCTGAAGTGGATTGTCTATATTCGTGAGATTTGATTATGTGTTGATGTAGACTTGTTAGGTGGCCTTGTCTATGGCCACTTGTGCATTGGTGTAGTTGCTTTGATACAAGAGGATGGATGGTGTTGAGTACCTAAATAGTCAGTTAAAGGGACTTGTAGCATGTGTATCATGATGTCATGGATAGCTTGGATACATAGCTATTGTGTAAGATTTTGACAATGATGGTGTTGTCCGCTTGGTTTGAAGATCTTGGTGCTTCTTGGTATTGTTGTTAGATGGACATGTTGATGAGTGGACATGAAGGATTTTCAATTTAGCAGATGTTGGGTCATGATACTTGAGAGATCAGTTGTCATGGTTTAGTGGGAGCTTTAGCAATGATTGTGGATTCATCACTTGGTGATGGATGGTCTTCTCTAGTGTTACAAATGTTACTAGGAGGAGCTCTTAGATCATGTTGTTGTAGAAGGGTTCTTTCGCATTTGTATGGACACTATTTGAATATGTGCAACATCTCAAAACCATGGAGGATTCTTGGATTATTTGGTTGAGGTGTTGGTGGTGCTTGACAGGTGATGTTGGTTTAGAGTTTGTTTTGTTTCATGTCATGGTACATACTCTTGATTGCGCATTAGAGTTTTGGCATGATGCATTTTTCTTGAGACCATGTTATGTTCACCTCGAACATTGGATATCCTAAGGGGGATGGTAAGATCATGATGTCATGATAAGTTCTTGGTTCAGATGATTGGATCTTTTGATAGTGGTTTGGTAATTCTTTGTGTATTGGGTGGATTGGTCATATGATTGAGAACCTCATGATAGTGCAGTGATGCATTTGGAGTTTAGCATGAGATGATCACTTGCAAGTGCCCATGGATACATGGAGAATAAGGTGAGGTTGTATTTCTATTGAGATGAGAGAAGTGTTGTTGATGGTTACTCTTTGTGAGTTTTTAGTAGAAATTCCAAGGAGCCTACACCTTGGTTGGATGTGAGTTCAAGAGAGACCAATGAGGAGATTTCTCTTGGAGAAGTCATGATGACTTGGTTACCTTGGAGTAGCATTCTCATTCCCCACTCATGGTATACTCGATAGATTATCATTTGAAAAGTATTGCCCATTATTTCTTTCAGATGTGTTATGTTCGTGCTTTGATTCTCATGGAATGATTTGATTCATGATGATTGGATTTGGATAATCATTTGAGGATTGGTTTAGCATGTGTCTATATGTTGTATCTTTCATAGATATGGATCTTGAGCTCTGTAGTTATTTTTGAAGGATTCATTTGAAGGATGTTTGGCATAGTCATTTCCTTGTATATTTTCCATGAATTTCTTTTGAAGGGTTGTTTAGGAGATGGTTTATGAGCTATTTTTCTTGAGGTGGAAAATGGAACTTATTTTTGATCTTCTTTGGAAAGCTTACATCCATATAATTACATGATATATATGTGTTAGAACACAATGATCTACTGGGAGGGGGGTGAATTAGTAGATATTAAAACTTTAAATTTAGAGAGACCTTTTGCAGACTTAACCTTAAAAACTTAAATGTGTAGTTCAAAGCATGAATAGATATAATACTCATAAGCACAAGAGAGAAAAAAATAACACCTTGAAATGTATGAGGAAAAGAAAATCTATGGAAAAAACCATGGTGAGAAATGCTGCTAGGATCTACTATCCTAATCCATCCTCACAAGCAGTGAAGTTTAGTTACAATGTTTAGGGATGCAACCCAATGAAGAAACAACTCCCTGTTTAGAAGCTACAACTTCATGGATGCTACTACACCCTATTTTAGGAGCTATAACTCCAAGGAGATAACTATCACCTAATTTGAGCTACAACTTAGTACAATGATGTTGCAACCTCTGAAGAAATAGAAATTTAAGTATGCATAAGATTGGTTCTACAAAACTTGAGATGCATCAATACATACAATACATTGTTCCACTTAGTACAACTTACTTTATGCTATTGAAACAACACACTCAACAACACATCACCCCTGCTCTGCACTCTCTCTCTCTCTTACTCTACACTCTCTTCTCTATAGCATATTCAGTTGTACATCTCTTTGTTTAGTACTCTATGCACTAGCCAACTTCTCACACTTCTCCACACTTGCAAACTCGACACATAGACAATACCTAATTGTCTTCCTTCTCTACCAACCTACAATTATTACCTCAGGATTTTCCCTACCATTCAAATCTTCTCAAAGCCTCTGCTAGGGTTTCCTTCACTCGCAAACTTCACCAACAAGCTACCTATACATCGAGCTACATGCTATCATCCAGCTCATCATTAAGACATCTAATAAGGTTTATCAGATATTACCATACCTCTACATCAAGCCACATAACATTTAATTTTGATACAAAGAATTTTCTTTCATACTCTTTGTCAAACCCTAAAATATGATAATGCATTTAATGCATTCTCCTCTTCATTTGATCTGATTCGATCTTGATCACCTATTAGGGTTTCCAGAAGCCTTCCTTACACAACTTCTTCATTGCCCAATTTAGCTCTTTGTTGACCCTAGAATCTGATATGCATTAAATGTATTTTGTTGTTCATATGATCAAATTCAATCTTGATCACTTCTACGATCTATATTGCATCCTTGGAGATCAAATATTCATCGACAATGGTCACAGATGGAATTGGACCAATTAATTCCTTCCTATGTGTCTATTACTAGTCGAAACCCTGTTTACATGGACTTGGTCGTTATAGTTCTTCATTTTAAATCTAGGCCATTGATCTCTTTCTTTGCACCACGATCCTATGATCCTCGCTCACTTTCATATCTTTAAAACCCAACTGTTCAAAAAATGGTCTTCAAATATCCATCGTGAATCTCCATTGACTGATGATCACCACTGGATCAATCGTCATTCAATCTACGTCATCGACCTCATTCATACACCACTTTCCATACATGGGGTTGACCAAGACATACATCCATAGTCCTCTTATCTCATGAGCTCTAACAACGGGCCTAGACAAACCTTGCAAGGCTTGTGAGTTATTGCTATTTTTCATCCACATCATTTCCAAGCAACTCACAACAATGATGTGAGTTGGTCTACCAAACAAATCATCCTTTTCCACTTGTCGTCGCACATCACCAACCTGCATCGTTAGCCTATTGGGTACCACCTTGATATTTTTCTAGTGTCATCGTGTGTAGCCTTCGTAGGTCCCACCATATTCATCAATGGTCAACATCCATCCTTCGTGGCTTAATCTCCACCACTCCCCACTGACCATGCGGGTCTTGATCGGGGCCCCACTGAAATCTCAGTGGGGTATGTGGGCACCATCCAATCTTGCAACGTCAACAACAACCATCGATCATGCCAGGGAAAAATATTTCTCTAAGGACTTAGGAAACATTGTAGTTAATATTTATCAAGCTGGTAAAGCTAGGTGAAAGGGTCAGTCACCCTCACGATTTCAATGACATAAGTTATAACTTATGCGACTTACAACCACCGATACACAATCAACAACAAAATAGAATTTTTGTTCATGATGCCAAGACTGCAACCCTAGGGTTTAACAAGTAAACCCTAATTTTATCTAAGAGCACAAATGAAGCCATTCTGAGCACATCCTTCAACCTCTAGACCTAAAATTTATGTTTCTGAGAAGCTCTCAGAAAACCCACATTGAATCTATAGCCTAATTTTCCATCAGATCCGTTGCTCTCACATTCATCCTTTGTTATCTTGCCAACAATATCCTTTGCATGATTTTCTCTTTTGACATCCATGACAACAATATGCCAACAATCTCCTCCTTTGGAATTGATGGATTAACTTGGAGCTCATACAAGATATAGCATTGAAGCTCTATAGCAACCTGACTATGTTCACAACAACATAACAACTCCCCCTATGACAAAAATCTCTTCTCTTCTCAACTTGCTTCATATTTCTCCACATTTAGATTTTCTCCCCCTTTGACATCAATGGAAAAGGGTACACTCCCCCTGAGGAAATGCTTAAATTTGACAATTGTTGCACTATCTTCGAAGTTAATGAAGTGTGTTGGATCTAATTTGGGTCTCAGTGAAGCGTGTGTTTGGGTTACCCACATTCCAATTCCACCCTAGGATCTTTGGCACCGACTTGATTTGAATTTGAAGTTCGATGGCCGACTTTGTATCTTTTTCAAGGTTGGAGATAGTATAAATACAGGATGAGCTAGTAATGAAAAATATACTAAAGAAAAGAAGGAAGATAAGTGAAATATTAGATGCGACTTTGATGCTATTTAGAAAATGCACGTGTGAATTGTGTGTAGCAGATCAGTGTGAACCTTAATGTTGAGTTTCTGGATGCAATGAGTAGAAGGAAAACTCTATCATTCATCATTCATGCAAGTTGATCAAGTGACTATGGTGGAATCCTTTATTGCATTGAGATTGTAGTCTCTTTGTAGAAAGTCTTCTTTGGCTTCTTTGTATCTCTTTGGTAGTGAGCTCTCTGAGTTGTAGCCCTATGGACAGTGAGTCCTTATCTCATGTAGTGAGCCTTATCTCAAGCAGTGAACCTTATCTCTAGTTGTGAGTCTTTTTGTAATTAGTTTTGATATTCTCTATAGTGTGAGTTAATCCTCACCATGGTTTTTCTCTTCTTGGGTTTTCCATGTAAATCTAGTGTTATTGTGTTTATGTGTTAGATTTGAGTTTTTGCATTGGGATTTGATGATTAATCATTTAAGCAATTTTAAGTATTTTTTCTGATGATTGAATTAAAGGTTAAAATCTGTGACAACTGATTCACCCCCCTCTCAGTTGTCTTATTCACTAGTGGCAAATTTCACAACTTTGAACACTTGAAAACTTATTTCCAATATTTCTCTTCAATATTCCTTGAACCCAGGTCTTCAAATTACACACTAAAGAGGAAAAAATATTGTTTTGTTAGTAGAAAGGGGTTTTCCTAGGTCAAACCCCGTTTTCGTAATCAAACCCTATAATGAAATGAAATAGAATGAAGTAATGATGAATGAACAAAATACAATGTTACAACTCACCAAACCCTAGCAATAAAGTGTCACAATCATGTATGATATGGCTCCAATGGATGTAGATCTTGAATCACAAATGTTATCTCAAAAACAAAGATGATGCATGATGACTTTGACATGATGCTTGATACTTGAATAATGCTCTAAAACACTTGATAATCAGCTCTTGAAGGATCTTGAATGCTCTTGTGAACTAAAATTAGCTATAAGGATGCTCATTCAACTTCCTAGGTCACTTGATTACTTGTTAGGAGAAAAATGAGTGAAATAACCTTGTATTTATACTTATGCCAAATTTCCTGAAATTACAACACTACAAGCCAAAATCAGATCTAGGAGGATAAAATCCCACCAAGAATTTGAATTAAATTTAATTTTGGGCGACACGGGACTCATACGCTAGAAGTGGCGTATGAGTCCCATTAGGCTTAGCTATTGGACACATTTTTCAAAATTTCTTAGAATGATGTAAAATCAGGATCAGGGCCTCGAAACTTAGGTGGAACATATATGCCCAAGGTGGTATATGAGTCCCAAATCACTAAATCTAGGCCACATAATCCAAAAACACCTAAATTATGATTGGATGTTGGTTTATGTTGGGATTATCCTTGAAAAGATGCATTAATTAAGGCTTGTGGATGCAAAATAAGGCCAATTAAAGCATAAAGAAGCCCAATTATTTAATGAAACCCTAGATTAGTGTGAAAGCTTTAGGATACACTTTACAACACCCTAAATAAGGCATAATTAAGTCCATTTAGTTGACAAGGGCCTGAGACCTAATGTGAATGTGTTAAACACATTACGACACTAAATCAAGGCATCATTAAGCTTAATTTAACAAGGAGGACCCAAAAAATGTGAAAATGTAAGGGTGTACATTTTCCATCATTATAATGTACTCTAAATTTTGCAACTCTTTTTATGATCCTTTGATAGCTTTTGCCTCCACCTTTGTCTTATCTTTTCTTCCACCTTAGTTATCCTCTTTGTCACATCATTATATAACTTCATTTTTGTACTTCACAACTTTCCTCTTCCCATAGACCTGAGCTATGATCTTATTTTCTTTGATACCAAAATGATGCAGATAATCCTTAGATCTTGCAAATTAAATGGCTCACCATTTGTATAACAATGAAAATAAGAATAAATGAACAAAAACAAAAGAAAATATGAAGATACTATGTTTTCATTATCCATAATCTATACATTACGTTCTTAAAAAAAATCTCCTTCCTACATTAACAGCTATGCCCTTTTATCGACCAAAAGCCCCTAAATCAACTCCTACAAAGACTACATAGTAGCTACAGTCTAAAATAGAGTAATCAACACCTAATATAACTCCTACAAAGACCACAAAGAACAATAGATCAACTCCTAAATAACATCATGTCAACTGTAGACAATCCTTAGACCATGCAAATTAAATGACTTACCATCTGTATAACAATGAAAATAGGCATAAATGAATATAAACAAAAGAAAATATGAAGATACTCTATTGTTACTATCCAGAATCTATACATTACATTCTCCAAAAATAACTCTACTTCCTAAGTTAATAGATATCCCTTTTATCTATCAAAAACCCCTAAATCAACTCTTACGAACTGCAAAGTAACATCAGTTCAAAACCCCTAAATCAGCTCCTATAAAGACTAGCTGCTGTCTAAAATAGAGTAATCAACACCCAATCTAACTCCTATGAAGACCACAAAGAACATTAGATCAACTCTTAAATAACAACAGGTCAATTGCAGTCAAGAAACAATTGCATCATTTAAGTTTGTCCAAATTAATAACAAATTCACAATTGTTTGTGGTATTTTACATTTTCAGTAAGTGTTTTTAGACTAATCCATTGAAGCTTTTGTTTTTATTTAAGAGGCAAAATTGTTCCATTTGTTTTCCTTTTCATGATTTTGTGGTATTTGTCTTGAAATACACTAGCATTTTATGAAAAAGTGTTCCAAATATATCAATATAGAGGGATTGTTTGCTTTTTAATTAGTCTTTTCAATATTTTCAATAAAATAAATCAATTGTTTGTGAAAATATTTTCTATTTAAAATAGCTCTATTGTAAGTGTGTTTTTATTATGAATAGAAACATATGGCTAGCATGTCTCACCATAGTAGAAAATAGAATAGATCCGACTTTGATCTACAAATCAATTGGTCTATTTGTAAGATTCTTCACCTATGTCTTCAGCCCATCGCTTAGCTTTATGCACTTTTAATTGAAAGAGTGAGGAAATATCCTAAATTTTTTTGAGGGTTGTTGATAGAAAAATGACACTTAACCAGGGAATGTGAGCTGCGGTTCATATATTTTGACAACTAATAACTTATCAAATCCCTACGTTCAATGCCTTTTCATTTGGTTTGAATTTTTTACCTGTAGAAAGCACCCAAATAGCTGGTTTACACAACCTTATCTCCTCCCAGCTTTAATCGAACTCCCCTTTACATTGTATTTGCATTCTTCCTAAAATCTACCCAAAAAATTCCTTTTAATGAGGTCATGGATCTTCCTTCTAGCCTACACGCCAAATTTGACCTTCGACCTACAAATTTTGGACAACCACGAGGAGGGATGCCATATATAAATCAACTAAGTTAGATGTGTTATCTTAGTTTTCCAAGTGTGGAATTAAGTTAGATGTGTTATCTTAGTTTTCCAAGTGTGGAATCAACTATTACCCGACACTAATCAATGCTAATTGTATAATGTGAATCTAAATGATTTACAGATATCTATACATAAGAGTTGCTTTGTGCTGATGAACATCTTGATATATTGTTCTATATTTATGCCCTTTCAACTAGAGGATGGAAAAAATCAATTTGCAACCAGAGAAGATTTGTGGTGTCATATATGGCCTAAAAATGTGGTTTTCATGACTATTGCCACTGTGTGTAGTTGAGTTCTTGAAATAATAAATTCCATTTTATATTCTTTGTTTAAATGACAATTATATTCTTAAATATTGGTGCTTGATAGAGATGATTTTTTTTTTATATTTCTCATATGGTTCTTTGAACCAAAAATGTGGAACCATTTTTACATTGCTGATCTCAAATTTCTCTTACAACGAATACTAGTATTTAAGCAAAATCTTATATGCTTTAAGGTTTTTTAAAATTAGAAATAGTACTTTGGATTTTGATTTTTGAAAGTTAATTTTTTTTAATGAGAAAAGAGAAATCTATAGGAAACAATAAAAAAAAATAAAAATTATATTATTATTATTTTCATGGTCTGTTTGTGTAGAAGTAGAAGGACACCATCAATATATATTAGGAATAAATTAATATAGTTTGAAATCAATATGATGTGGATTTAAATTGTTCTAATTTCACAAAAAGTGATTGATAAATGGAATCTAAATTTATTTTAATGTTGTTATGGTTAATATTGTATAATATCAATATAATACAATATTATTTTTTTATTTTTTTTGAAAAAAGGAATTTAGTCTATATATATTAATATAATAACAAAGTTTTACAAAATTCAGGATTAATGGCTCTTGCTAGCCAGATATGTCAAGATGAAAGCTTGTAAGTGAAAAAAATTGGCATCCCATGGCCATAGATTCTGTGTATTTTCCTTTGACCTCTATTCTTTCACTGCTTAATTCCCTATCTGGAAACCCTATACAACCATAGACACCACCGACCCATCGGTGGAACCCCAAATCAACTCCCACCAAACTGAAGAAGTCTCGTCGATGAACACTCCGCACACTGAAGGACACATTGGACCATCGAGGAGACTCGAGACAGAGTCCCACCGATGAAGCATACTCTTGTGGAATGGAACCACCGAACTCACCAGTTGTCCGACCATCGTGGAGACTACCGGCCAAGTTCAGGCAAAAAACAATGGTCCTACCGATAACAACCACCATTAGTCCATCAGTAGGATAGGCAACCTCATTCCACCGATGAAAGAACCTCATGCCGATGCACTCGTCCCAGTTGATGAGATACCCAGGTCAACCTTGGTCTCATGTCATAGTACCATTCCTCACCCAATCAACTTTTAGAGTCTTCAAGTCATTACATCATAGACAGTACTGGCCAATAGAATTATATTTCGTAACTACGACGTGAAATATTCAATATCACTTCGCCACGTGTCGGCCTCAAGTTCATTTGACCATTAATCACCACTAACTACCACATATCTATCACCATCGGACTATCATCCAAACTCCATTTCATCTCCCACTGATATCATCTTGTCACATCGAAACCACATTGTCGCTCCGTCGGGGAGACTGTGATGTCCCGATGTGGGCCCCTATCGGAAGGTGACGTAGGTCTATCTGAGCGGTTTGCCCAGCCACGTGTTCGGGGTCTTCGGCGGGAGTACCTATCCTGGGGATGCCCCCTTAACGCTAAGAGGGGTGTCGTTCACTACCAGTCCGGGATTTTGGTGCAACGGTAACTACAGTGGTATCAGAGCTAAATCCTCCCATCCTGAGGGTTTAGCCATCACATGCAGCCAGAGGAATTTGATACATATAGGTACTATACTCGCAGACGTGCCTTGATTGAAAGGCAACGCAGTTTGAGCAGGCAGCCAGAAATCATGGCTGACAGGAATGACAAAACAGATAGGATAGATGTACCTAGGACAAAGATCCCACAGAATAATAGAGATCCGGACGATCCAGAGGTCTTGCTTGCACTCAGAGATCTTCGTGCAGGACAACGTCGTTCCGATGATGTATTACAGCAGGTAGCAGTAGCACTGCAGAGATTGGGTAGCTCGAGGAGACCGTCACCACATCGTGACGATGACAGGAGTGATGCAGAGTCACGGAGAGCTCCTAGGACAGGGTCACAGACAGCAGATAGGCCTACTAGGCCTACGTTCACGAGATAGGAGCCCGATGAGGCTATACCAGATGAGGATCATGAGGAGTTGTTCGCTGATTCGCTTATGGCAGTGAATGAGGAATGGGAGTTGATACCTCCTGCAGTCAGAGAAAGGCTTTCTTTCGACCGTTTTGTCACTCAGAGACGAGAGCATCATAGAGGTCGTCAGGATTGGAGACCCAGATACCAGAACAATGGTCTCAAACATGCAACCAATAGGCTTAATTTGGTGATGTTTGATGGTAGTGGGAAGATGACAGCTCAAGCTTGGATTAGCAAGCTTGATACATTCCTCACTTTGCGTCCGATGGCAGAGAGAGACGCTATTAGATACGCTACACTGCACCTTGAGGGAGTAGCTTACGACTGGTGGCACCATGGCATGGTGACGCTACATCATGACAGGATCACTTCATACCAGGAGTTCGTAGACAGATTGGTTGAGAGGTTTGATAGGAAGGATCCAGAAACCTACTTCAAAGACTTGGCACAGTTGAGGCAGAGTGGCAGTCTTGAGATTTATATCAGTGACTTTCAGAGGCTATCCGTCATGGTTCCGAGCATATCAGAGAGGAGATTGGTAGTACTCTTCATGGAGGGTTTGACAGAGCCACTGAGAGGCTGGATCAAAGCTTTTGATCCTTCATCATTACAGGAGGCGATGAAGAAAGCACGAAACATGGAGTTTGCAGCCCCGTCGAGTAAATTCAACTCCAGAGGTTCTTCATCATTCAGGGATAACAAGAGCTTCAACAGAAATAAGGATAAATCTGATTATAACAAAGAAAAATCAGATTATAAAAATGATTCAAAAGGTAAATCAGCATTCCCACCTTTGGATCGTGAGGCCCTGAATGACCTTTGCAGGAAGAAGCTTTGCTTCTTGCAAGGGACCATATGGTCCTCGATTGTCCTAAGGGGCAAGGCAAATCGATGTGGGCGTATTATGAGGACTCTGAATCATAAAATTTCGAACAGCCAGAGCATTCAGATGATTCAGAGTCAGAGGCTCCAGAGCCTAGGGCAGAGATAGAGCCCGAGCTTCAGGTACAGGAGGCCCGTTTATCTAGCATTCGGCAGGAGGGTTCTTTCCGGCTTCGTGGTGTGTTAGCAGGACAGAGGGTTATTACCCTATTGGATACAGGAGCCACGCATAACTTCATTGATGCTAGGTTTGTTGAAAAATGTGGACTCATCACTGAGGAGTTCGAGGGCATCAGAGTCAAAGTGGCAAATGGATACACTTTGAGATGTGAGCGCATGATTAAGGATCTCCCTTTACGCTTGAACAACTATGAGTTCAAGGCAGATTACTATGTTGTTAATATGGGATACATTGATTTGGTCTTGGGAATGAAGTGGTTACACTCATTGGAGGAGGTCACACTTTGTCTCAAGGACATGGAGATCCGTTTTGAGGTCGACGGGAAGACACACATACTTAAGGGAATATAGGACAGCGACCTTAAAATAATTTCTTTTCGCCGAATGAAGCGGCTCATGCATCATGACATGGTAGAGTGGGCTGCCGAGTGTCATTTAGCACCTTTATAGGAGGGACAGTAAAAGACCGAATATCATCCTGACATTCAGAAGTTGAGAATCAAGCATGACTAGGTGTTCAGTGATATTCCGCCAGGTAGACCTCCAGATAGAGGGATAGAGCACATCATTGAGCTCGAGGAGGGTGCGAAACCCGTTATGATAACTCCTTACAGGCATCCTAAAAGATTAAAGGATGAGATAGAGAAGACCATAAAGGAGTTACTTGCTATGGGTCACATTCGACCAAGCAAATCACCGTTCGCTTCTTCTGTTGTATTGGTGAAGAAGAAAGATGGAACGTTACGTATGTGCATTGATTACAGGGTCCTGAATAAGAGGACAATTAAGAACCGATACCCGATACCGAGGATTGATGAGCTTATTGATGAGCTCCATGGTGCCTGTTACTTTACTAAAATTGATTTACGGTCGGGTTATCATCAGATCAGAGTCCGTGAACAGGACATAGAGAAGACAGCCTTCAGATGTCATTGTGGGCACTTTGAGTTCGTAGTGATGCCATTTGGGCTCACTAATGCGCCGGCTACATTTCAGTCCACGATGAACCGGGTTTTTCATTCACAGCTGAGGAGGTTCGTCTTGGTATTCTTCGATGATATTCTCATATATAGCAGGACTTGGCAGGAGCACTTGGCTCATTTGGAGACAGTGTTGAGTATCTTGGAGAGGGAGTCCTTGTATGCCAAGGAATCCAAGTGTGACTTGGGAATGACCGAATTGCTTTATCTTGGTCATATTATCAGTGCAGATGGAGTGCGCATGGATCCTGAAAAGATCCGCGCCATTATTGATTGGCCCACACCGCAAACCTGACACGTTGAGAGGGTTTCTCGGTTTGTGTGGATTCTACCGTAGGTTCGTGAATGGTTATTCACGACATGCAGCCCCGATGACAAATTTGATGAAAAAGGGGGCATTTGTTTGGACTTCTGAGGCACAGGAGTGTTTTGTGAAGTTCAAGGAGTTGATGACCACATGCCCTGTTTTGGCACTACCCGACTTTATGAAGCCATTTGAGCTTCAATGTGATGCATCAGGTGAGGGCATTGGTGCGGTGCTTATGCAGGACAAGCACCCGATTGTGTACAAGAGCCACAAGCTCAGAGGACCCGAGAGATTGTACAGCATATATGATAAGGAGATGCTCGCGATTATGCATGCTTTAGCAAAATTTAGACAATAGCTTGTTGGCAGCAAATTTTGCATTAAGACTGATCATAACAGTCTGAGACACTTCTTGGGGCAGCGAGATCTCAATGACAAACAGCAGAAGTGGGTCAGTAAGTTGCAGGCTTATGACTTTGATATTTCATATATCAAAGGTACACAAAATGTAGTGGCGGATGCACTATCACGTAGACCGTACTTGAGCACTATGGTTCATATCTTTCGGAGGATTTGGAGGCTATATATGATGGTGGCAAAGTATTATGCCAAAAGGATATTTGGGCCTCGATACATTTGAGGATCAACGGTTGATACGAGGTATACACTTGTGAATGACTTGATCATTTACAAGCCTGAGGATATTTCTGATTCGGTTCGGAGGTGAAGAACATTGTTATGCGAGCCTTTCGCGGCATCCTACAGGCAGGCATCACCGGTACTTCCAAAACTTACGGGCAGATCTGGGAGAGGTTCACATGGAAAGGACTCCAAGAGTATTATGTGCGTGAAGTGCCTGTTTGTCAGTGAGAACAAAGCGAGAGGAGAACAAGCGGCGGAGTTTATTGCAGCCATACGATTCGGCGGGAAGTGGGAATGCCTGTCGATGGACTTTATCATGGGCTTGCCTAAAGCCCAAGGGCGTGATTGTATATATGTGGTTGTGGATCGGCTTACGAAGTATGCCCACTTCTTTCCGATCACCATGACTTACACAGCTACACAGGTGGCAGAGGTGTTCTTTCGTGAGATGGCCGGACTTCGCCCAGGTTTGCCGCACCGGGCAAGTGGTATGAAGATGATGGAGTTTACGAGTAGCAGCGAAGTCTCTTCGGGCTTTGTGGGGCCAAGGCTTACACGAGGCACTGGTTACCATCCCTGTGGATGGAGCCCAAGCGGAATGAAGTAGACAGAGTGGGTGGAAGGATCTGAGGAACATATTATACTTAGAGGAAGCGTGAGGAAAGTGGGTCAAATGTCGGATACATTTGTGTGAGTATTATACTCTTTCGACATTCCATATGACCATTGGATGTCACCCTTCATGGCGTTGTATGCAGGTATGGTAGGGTTGATTTGCTCTTGGCGGCAGTAGAGTGCGGAGGAGGATGGTTGCGAGGAGAGTCAGGACACTATGAGGGCTCTCAAGGAAAATATAGCCAAGGCACAGAATCAGCAGAAACAGTATGCAGATCAGAAGAGGACGGAGAGGCATTTTGAGGTTGGTGACATGGTTTACCTCATGCTGCAGCCCTACCGTCAGTCCACTCTTAGGAAGAGTGGGTTAGAGAAGCTCAAGCCACGTTATTACGGTCCTTTCAGGATCCTGAGGAGAGTTGGCGAGGTGGCTTACAAGCTTGAGCTTCCAGCAGAGAGTAGGGTACACAATGTATTTCATGTATCATGCCTCAAGAAGGCGTTGGGTCATCGTGTGGTACCATCTGCAGTTCTACCTCCCTTAGATGATGAGGGAAAGTTGATTCTAGTACCTGAGTCCATCCTGGAGTATAGGGAGAGACAGTTGCGTCGGAGGACTATTAGGGAATATCTGGTAAAATGGAGAGATTTGCTGGTTGAGGATGCGACATGGGAGAGCGAGGAGATTCTGCAACATCCGGCATTGAGATTGCTTGAGGACAAGCAATTTCAAGAGGGGCAGACTGTCATGTCCCCTTCTCAGTGACATCTCTCGGAGTACAGGATTGGCCTATCACACGACCCTCGTAGGCTGATAGACTGGATAGAGGGTCACTTCGGAGCTTGGCTCAGCTTCAGTTAGCAGAGATTGATCAGTAGTCTTTCGTTTTGGCTCGATCGGAGACTTTTTGCAGAATTGCTATTTTTAGCAGTTCCTGGCAGGCAGTGTGGGACCCCTACTATTTTTAGCAGTATGGCTATGGCAGTATTCAGAATCACTTCAGAGTTCGTCAGCATCAGACGGATCAGTCATCGGATGAGTATCGAGGAAGATATTAATAGTTAATTGCATTAATTAAATATTAATTAATTAATGATTATAATATAAAGTTATAATATTAATTTATAACTTAAGTGATTTCTCATTGAGGGGTGCGCCATCATTGAAGGGGCCAAAATTGACATTTGATTTATATTAAAATATTTAGCAGAGACTATTGAATTATTAAAAGATCAAAATGTGAATATTTTATCAAAACCCTATTCTTAAGGAAATCACACTTTTCAGCATAAGAGTGGATTTGCCTTGGTTTTTGAGCATTATGTGATTATTGGATTTTGAGAAACTGATCAAATTGATCTGAGCATAGAACCTTAGGGTTTGAACTCGAATTCCTTGGGGAACGAGCCATCTCCAGTGGAAAGCAATTCAGAGGGTGTGAAATATCACTTGATCTATTGCCAGCAGAGGTTTTCTCACACAGAGGAAATCATTGATCTTCAGAGTTAATTCATTTACAGAGCTTCAGCATATTCTTTCATTCAGAGATCATCTATTTACCTGGGCGCACATATTCTTCATCATTCATAGACATCAGAGGGAGGCCGTACTATTTAAATTATTGCTGATTGCTGTCTCAGCCGTACAACTGTACCTGGGCCATACTTTTCATAAAGGCGTGTTTATTCCTTGAAGAAAACGCCTAACTCTTTGGTTGCCAGTCTTCACCTGTGTGGGCGCTAGGATACTGGGAGGCATCTGGGATTGTTTCAAGAAGGAGAGAGCATCATTTTACATCAGCCGTACCAAATCTGTACCTTCTTCAGCTTGCTGGTTTACCAGGTTTTTACAATAAAAATCAGTAATTTATTCTTGCATGTTAGCAGATCCATTTTGTATTGAGCTCTTATGAATAATATATGAAACGCCTTCATTCTACCTTGCATTTCCAACGCATATTATCCATCTAGCATTTTTATTGAATTTATTTCAATTATTAGCAAAAGTCGTACCATTTCATTTATTGCATCAAAACTCAAAAATTGCAAAAAAACCAAAAACCTTCAGAAAAACTCAAAACTCAGTCAAAATCAGTATCAGGGGGAAACTAGGGTTTCTACAGTGGTATCAGAGCTGGAGGTCTCGAGGTCGAGACTCGCGGAGCGTGGTGGGCTGTGATGTCCCGATGCGGGCCCCTATAGAAAGGTGACGTAGGTCTGTCCGAGCGGTTTGCCCAGCCACGTGTCCGGGGTCTTCGACGGGAGTACCTATCCTAGGGATGCCCCCTTAACGCTAAGAGGGGTGCTGTTCACTACCAGTTCGGGCTTTTGGTGCAACGGTAACTAACTTGGTATCAGAGCCCACATCGGGACATCACAGAGACCACAAGTCACCTTCCGCTGATACAAGGGAGTCTCGATGATAAACGTAACAGACCAAGGAAACCATTGAGTCATCAGGAAAACATCATAGAAAGTTCCACAGACACTATCGATTCACACCAATCGAACCATCAGCCAAATAGGAGAAATCATCCCGTCGATAGGAAACCCTTACACCAGCGAAATTCACACCCTCAACCACGCTGTACTAACACCATTGTTCCATCGGGGAGACCAAGTTGAACATCCTGGAAAAGACCTATAGTCCCATCAATGAAGGAACATTATCACCCTATCATTGGGACATGACTCATAGTCCCACCGATAGAGTAAACTCTTGTCGATAGAACAAGTCATTAACACCAAACTGTTGAGTTGTCGTGAGGATAACCTTTGGAGTCTCGTCGACCAAGAAATGTTACGATGAAGAAGACTCATCGGAATAGAAGAAAAGAATACAATGCAAGGGAGCCACCTGTGGGAATTGTGCATGAAATACTAGAGGAACGAAGACATGACGAGCAAACTGAGGAGCAGAGACAATTATTGGTTCAACATGAACATGCACAAGTAGAGCAAACAGTGCAAGGTCTTCAAATCTTAAGCACCACTTTGTCTTCTAAAGAATACTGAAGTTGTAGACAGATAAGGACTCCTATGATATGGAGTTTTACTTTGATTAGACTCCCATTATTTAATGAATTCCTCCCTTGTAAACCTGTAATTAAATTATTGAAATTATTTTCACCCAAAGACTTAACATCAAGCTTGTGCTTTCCAAACTTAGAGCATATTGCCTAAAATTTCACGATTTATGATTTCTTGTAAGTCAAGAAAGGCTCTTAGTTCATCATTTTTTTCCATTATAGTTAACTCTATTTTATGACACCCCATATTTGCTAAGTAATTGGCAAGTTTGTTCCCCTCATGATATGTCTGAGAACTGGAATAGTTCAAACTCGTCCATTAGTTTCCAAACCTTTTTTAAAATATACCTTAGATGCCATATTGTTGGTTCCCAGAGGTATATGAATTGATCTAGCTACTTTCAGTTTTCCCCAAGAGTCTCTAATGCAAACACCTACCCCTAAAGAACCTAGAATCCCTCTAGATGCACCATCAAAATTAAGTTTGAAAAATCTTGTCGGTGGTGGGTGCCATTTGATTAGACTTCTATTCACCTTCAATTTAGAAGGAAACTTCATACTCCCTTTGAAAGGTAGATTAATACCTTTCCAACCCTTAAGAATAATTTGGTCCCATGAGGTAAACAGAGAGCTAACACTCTTTTGATCCTGTACACATGCATTGACTGCTTCTACAATTTATTTTTCAATTGTTGCATGGACAACGAGATTTGATGTTGAAACTTTTCTAAAGATGCACTTGTTTCATTCCCACCAAATGAACCATATGAAAATAGCTGGAATTAGACACCAAATACAAGAAAAAATGAAGACTTATATAGTACTGGCCATGAAGAAAAAAGATCCCATACTAAGTTTGGCAATGGAGTATAGAGACTCATCTTTTGCATGACAAATTCCCAACAACTTTGAGTGAATGAACATTGTAGAAATAGGTGATCAGGATTTTCCAAGCACTTTCCACACAAAACACAATTAAAAGGATCTACTATACCCAGTTTTACAAGATGATCACTTGTGAGTACTCTTTTCCTCAGCACAAGCTATGTAAAACTCCCTGCCTTTGGTAACACCATATTGTTCCAACAAAATGAATATTCTCTCTAAGACTGCAATTGGATATCCTTGTTAAGGAGCGCCTTATAACCTTGTTTGACTGAATAATTGCCATCTTTTGAAGGAGCCCATATAATACGATCCACATTTGCTGATAAGACTACTTCTCTTGCTACCAAAGCCTGATGGAGATAGTTCTTTTGTTCATTAGATAACTGAGAATTAGAAAAATATTTCCATATTACCCTTCCTGAAGAGATCTCTACTACACATACATAATCAATTAACTTGGAACCCCATAAAGAAGACATAATTTGAATGATAGCTTGGAGATCTTGACCATTTCTCAATGGTGGATGGCCATTCCAAGAGTCATCTCAAAAATTCACTTCTTCCCCATTATTAACCTCCTAAGAAATATAATCTATGTTTACTTTTCTACATGATAACATAAAATTCCACATAGCAAATCTTGCAGGTGGGTTAGAAACCGTGAGAATTCTTGAAGGGATTTGATTATCAAGATACTTTTCCTGCATGAGTGCGCAACATTTGGAATTAGGTTTAGTATGCATCTGCCAAATCAATTTCCCCCCAAAATCTATATTACGTTTTGAGATATCATGCAAAACTACTCCACCTTTATATTTTTCGATGACATAGAGTCCAAAGATATCAAAGGAAATTTTTTAACATCGTTCATGTTTCCTTTCCATAAAAATCCCTTGATCACTTTCTCTATTTGATCAATTACTGATCTAGGTGCCTTAAGGACTAAGATAAAATAATTGGGAATTTTTGGTATATAATACAATATTATTAGTATAATATGAATAAGAATATAATAGAATAGTGGTGATGACCCAAGAGTGCAATGACAAGTTGCAAGCAGTAGTGAAACCATTGTCCTATGTTCGAATCCCACCAGTGGATGGTGGGACAAACACACACCGATCACTGGCCGAAGTGCAAAGAATGGTGGAGTGGATTGTGCTCAAAGGATGGAGGAGGTCAGAAGATGATCAGGCGCTGCTGTGGGGTCAAAGATGGTGGGAACATTGGAGAGGTGGAGCTAGTGGGGGTGTTCAGACGAAGGATTTGCGTTGGGTCAAGTGAAGTAGATAGACGATTGATGTTAGGTCCTATAGGGAGCTTGGTGGGAATGTAGGTAGGCATAGTAGATGGAGGAATGACATCGGGTCTTACAGGGAGCTTGGCAGGTATGCAGGCAGGCGTAGTGACAATCAAGGGATTTGGAAGGTAACAAATTAGCAACTGCTGAAAATGACAGGCACAACTGGCTGTAGGTGGGAATATGAATGGTGGGGATGAGGTCCCCCGAATGTGTCCTCACTGGTTCATAGCTCCAGTTAAAAGTGATATGGGTGATGGCCCTTAGCAGCGATTCACTGAACAAAAAAAAATATAATAGAATAGTAATAATATATATAATATCATATTGTATAATTTAATGATAATATACAAGATAGTATAAATAAATAGATAACTATAACATAATATTATAATGTATTATAATAATTTTATTAAAATAATTTAGTGGAATTTACTATGATTTATGTATGTAAGCATTGCTTTTGTTACTAAAATTTGAATTACATGAACATTTAATTACTCAATTCAAGTTTAACTAAATGATTTCTCAAATTATTTACATTTTTTCTATATCTAATAATATGAAAATTATTCTTCAATCAGATACAACTAAGTTTTTTCCATTAGTAGTTTACTTTCCAATGAGTATGTACATTGCACAAAATAAATTCGATAGACAATAGACATAACAAGCCTTTGAGTTTTCCATTTTGAATGTACAGTCTAGGACTTATTTCCACTAGCATGCAAATCAAGTTGTCAAACAATTCTATCTTTGTTACTAAGGAGATGCAAAAATGTGCATTCATATATTATATTATAGAGGCGTGATAAAAATATCACCATGCTCACAAAAAGGAGTTCGTATATAAAAATTGTTATTGAGAGATATATATGATTTCGTAATATCCTGAGTATGTTGATATAGATATGTTTTGTACATGATATAATTAGAACCATACTACTAAGATGTCTTTTTGTTTCAATATTCATCTACTATTATGGTATTGTTGGGTGATTGTATATTAGACTGTGGAATCTATTTTCATGTTTTTTTTAGCACCACAAAAAGAATTGATTGAATTTATACCAATTAAAATAGGAGGAATTTACATCATCACAATAAGGATTTGAAGTGAAAGATAGAGAGAAAATGATTTATAGCTTCATAGAGAAACTTTATCGGTTTAAAACTAGTCCAAAATAACTTTGGTAAATCACAATTAACAACCATCTCAAAATCACTAGATTTAAGAGGAGTCTTTGTCAAAAGTTTTGGCATTAATAATATTATGCTTAGGATGTCCATAAGTTATCTTATCATCACCTGTAATGAGGACAATGCATTTCAAAAGGAAACATTTATAGGTAAAGATATAAAAATGTAAGATTCTTCTTTTAGAATTTTGATATGTTTTTTAAGGATTTGCATTTGATTAGTGAAATTAGAATTGTAACTAAATGATATCCATGAACATGTGATGGAAAAATTCAGTGAGTGTTACTTTAAAGTGTATTTTAGTGATATCAACACTATATTGATGGAACTTTTAACACATTTATACTGCCATTATTTAAGTGGCCTATGAATTAAGCCACCATTCACATGTACGACATATATGAAAAATAAAGAAAGAAAAGCACATTGCAAACAAGAAAGTAGAAGAACATAGGCTCCATGATTTAGAATACAACTAATGTAGATATACTTTTTCATTCAATACAACGTCCTTATGTACACACAATACTCATTCTCTTTAGTTTAATTCAATATCATGCACATGTGGTTGTAATATGCATTCTTATAATATAGCCCAATGATATTATATTATGATGCCACTAATGAATATATTATTACAAACACACAACAAGAAACTTACAAAGTGGATTCCTACAAATTGATATATCTCAGTATTTCCTATATAGATTATACAATAAGATAGATATGCTAGTTATATATAATGGTATAGATAAAAAAAAAAATATAAATAAAATATTATATAATACTTTAATTTATAATATTTATTATAGAAATGTATATATATATTTTTTTAATATAAATGATTTAAAAATATATTTTTAGTTCTTAAAAGTAAGATTATTTAAAATATTTTTTAATCAATTTAATAATAAATTTAATCTTTTATTTTGTGTTGAGTTTTAAAAGTATTGTTATTTACTTTTTCATAATTATATATACTATTAGTACAATCTATAATTGAAAAAGATCAATAAGAATTGTTGGATAACTAGTAAGTAATAAAATTATATTTTTATTTTTTTATTTAATTCTTTTAATTAAAAATAAATAAGATTGTAAAGAGATAAAAAAATAGTTGTTAAATTACATAAGGATTAAGAAAGTTTGTGTTAGAATATAACTTGTAAGTAATACAATATTTTTTATGTTTTGTTTTAGTCGGTTTATTTAAAATAAATAAAATCATAATCTAATGGAGATGATTATATATGTGGTCATTAGACTAGTTCTCATTTGTTCAATTTTAAAACAATACTCTTTAAAAATAAAAAATTTTATATTATACATTCAATTAGAATTAGAATTGAATTTATGTTTGATATTGTTGAGGATGACGATTTGAGAAGGAAAAATAGAGGGCATGTCACGAGGGACTTTGTGTATGGAAGGTGGAACTTGAAATGGCTTTAAGCCTTTAAGGGAGTACTCTTCCCCTTCGTAAGATCTCTCTATACACCTTGGTTAAGTTTCCTTCAATGCTTTCTGTTTTAGTCTTTCTTACCAAGCGTTTATGTTGTTTTTTACTGCACTTGGTTGATCTGGTTTTGATAGCCCTACAAAACCCTAATCTAGTTGTGACTAGGCAAGGTAATATCTTCTCAAACCCACCCCTTCATTCTCTCTGGTGTGAAAATAGCAATTTCCATTGATGGATACGGGTGGTCCAGAGCCTGGTAAACCTTTGGATGACTTGCACAAGGGGGAAAATGGAGGTGTGATAAAAATGGTTAATAATGTATGAAATCATTCAAGGAGATCATTGCTAGAAGCAACAGAGTTCCTATATCAATGAACTTCATAGTGGTCGGTGGCGAAGGGGCAGAAAGAACCCAAATTTTAGAAGGAGAAGGTAAGATCCCTTCCAAAAACCCTAGGAAGGATTTATTTATTCCAAATAAAGATATGGCAAGGGTCTTAGACAACGAAGAAAGAAGGCTAAAATAATGCCAATTTTTTTCTACTTTAGATCCTAATAAAATACCATTGAGGAAATTCCTTGTCGACTGGTTAATGAATGTATGGAATAAAAAGTTGGGGATTCAACACTCATTCTGTATATTAATTCAAAAAGGTCTTTTTTTATATTTTTTAGGGAAATTGTAATGCAAAAAAAGCCACTGACAAGGAATTCTAGTCAGTTGGAAGTGCGGTGTTTAGAATTGTTGCCTGGTCACCGAGTGTATTAAATGAAGAAGTTTTAGCATTATCATACCCTAGATGGATTAATATAAAAAATGTGCCACCTATATTATGGGTGGTTATCCCACATCTTCTCTCGTGTTATGGGAGAACCATTAGGGTTGAGGAAACTAAAAGTACACTCTTACACATGGACACCTGCATCCTGCTTTCCATCACCCCTGGGGTGGAAATCTCAGATGAAATTGAGCTCAAGACAGAAAATGAAATCTTAAATTATAAAATTAAAATCTTGGGAGGAGTCTAAAACGTGCTTTCTCTACAAAAAGAAGGAAATAGAAGAAAAAATTGCCTAATCGTGAAAAATAACAATGTGGGTAGAGCTAAAATAAAAGAACCTAACCAAAAGAAAAATTAAACCCCAACACTAATGAGGTAGGGGGATTGAATATTGAGTCCAAAAGAGATGTTGTAATCCCTAACCCTAGGGTGGCAATGATCCTGATGGAGAGCACTCAGACCTCACCTCAAGGTCCAAGGGTGGAAGACTCTTTTGAACTAGTGTTAACCAGAGAAGAACAAATGCTAATTTTTGGAAATTCCCCAATTCAAGGGGTGTTGGAAGTTGATACCAAATTTCATGAGATAAGGGAGGATGTTGAATCCAACCCAAAAGCAAGCGAGGGGATAAATCCCCCAAGCAAGATTATTGTTGAGGAGGTCCACCAAAAGAAGGGTGGCCAAATCTCCTTCTAGGAAAAGCTAAGCACCCAAGAATTGGTCTTGTAATAGTTAAGGGAGAAAATGGAAAATAATAAGAAAATAATAAGGGACCTAAGACCAGACAGGGTTGGGTGTAATACTAAAAATGACAAGCTGAGCCAATCCTTGAAAAAGGACCTAAACCTTGTAAAGGCCTCCACTATCCCAGAGGAGGATCCAATGACCAGGGCAAGATTTAGGATTGCATCCTGAATGACTAAGATGCATGACATAACTTACTGATGCTAGAACCATCTCTGGGGGCATCTTATAAATATTATAATCTAGCAATAATTTTAGAAACTCCTAGTATGGATGGGGAGGACCCCCTATTGGAAACAAAAGGATAGACAACTGAGAGGGGGGGTGAATCAGTTGTCACTGAATTTCAAACTTATTAAATTTATTAATCCTTATTCTTAGATCTAATCAATATCAATGAAAAGATGAATTAGCAACACATCAGAAACACACATAACACCAAAAAAATTATGAGGAAACCCTGTTAGGGGAAAAACCATGGTGGAGATTAGTCCACAAGATTATACCCTGTTAAAAGTATAAGAAAATATGAATGGGGAATGCACATGCATTCAGGCACACTGCCTAGAGCTCACTACTCAATTACAAAGGAAGACACACTGTCTTCTAGAAAGGTTTTGATTAAATCCATTAGATTTTGAATTGAGAAAATAGCATATGTTAATGCCTGGTTATAGTTCCATTTAAGCTCATGAACACTTCTTCACTCTTCTTCACACTCTGCTCTACCTTCGAATGATCTGAACAATATTCACACATAGGACTCTCACACTTCACTCTTGCACACCTCTTACTCTTCTTCAAATGATAAAATGATCACTTATATATATTTGCAACAAGAAATTGCATCGCTATAAGTCGGCTCCAACAAAAGAATATAAACAGTCGGCTCAAATCAATAAAGATTATTCATGTGAATCAACCAAGGTTAGCCATAACATATTTAAGACCCAAAATATTATCCTCAAACATGAACACTTCAATTAATTAATCCTCAAAGATCCACAATAAGCTTCAACACCTTGTCAGCCAGGAACATGAAAAACATGAATACACAAGAGAAAATCTCAGATCGCAAGCATAATGATCAATGTGGATGTGCAACACAGATATAGGATGAACTAGAAACATCCAAAAACATTATGAAACACTAGAGAAGCATCCACAACAACTGAACTTACTGAAATCACATGATCTTCATTCAGGAACATAAACTGAAGTAAATAGAAAAGCTGTTAGAATACAAATCTTCATAACTTGATCAAATGTTCACGCGGATCTCTAAAACTCGACATGGATAAACTAGATATACTCAGGAAGAAACCTTTTAGTCCACAACCTTTGAACACCAACGTACTAAACTCACTGACAGAAAGAACTTCGCTTCACCATTGACAACTTGCAACACTTCTTATTACAATTTTCTTAATATCCTCAACATATACAACTTCTAGTGCATTAATGCTAATAGTGTTGACATCAATGACAACCACATATCAGCAACACAACCACAATATCCAACAATCTCCCCCTTTGGCATTGATGGAAACACATGATGTGAGAAATACCATGAACACAACAACACTTACTCTCCCTTAGGTTCTGACTCTTCTCTCCTCAACTCATCCATACAACTCTTCTGCCCACAAGGTTCTTCTCTCTCATAAATTTTTCACAAATTAATCTTCTCCCCCTTTGACATCAATGGCAAAGATATATGTTACAAGCTCTTGAACCACATACCTGAACACCTGAACATCTGACTACTCCCCCTAAGTAGCAGCCACCATAACATCAATCCAAATCAAAATATGATCATGAAATACACAGATTGATGCAAATCAATGCATCTTAGTTATGATTAGGAGGGGTAATCACCCCTAACTTTCCTCTGAGATACTCAAAAGTATCCTTAGGAAACGGCTTGGTAAATATGTCTGCAATCTACTCCTTAGTAGGCACATACTCCAATATGACTTCCTTTTCACTTACTTTCTCTCTCAAAAAGTGAAACCTGATAGATATATGCTTGGTCTTGGAATGCAACACTGGATTCTTAGAAATTTTAATAGCACCTGAGTTGTCACAAGATATAAAAATAGGTGCATCATACACAACTCTGATATCTTTCAACATTTGCTTCATCTACAATATTTGAGCACAATTATTAGCAGCAGCAAATATGTATTATACCTTTGCAGTAGATAAAGAAATAGCATTTTTCTTTTTGCTTAACCATGAAATCAACTTCTTTCCCAAGAAAAATGCTCCACCACTAGTACTTTTCCTGTCATTCACTCTCTTGCCTAATCAACATCAATAAAGGCATTCAAAGTAAGATCATCATCTTTAGAATATCACAACCCAAAATCAATTGTCCCCTTCAAGTATCTAAAAATCCTCTTCACAGTAGTCACATGAGATTCTTTAGGATCAGCTTGAAATCTAGCAACAATACATACAACATTCATGATATCAAGCCTTCTTTGGGTCAAATAAAGCAATCCACCAATCATTGATCTGTATCTAGTCTAATTTTCCTTCGGAGAATCATCATTAGTTGTCAACTTGCATCTAGTCACCATGGGTGTACCAATTGGCTTTGAATCTACCATACCAAATTTCTTCAACAATTATTTCACATACTTGGACTGAGATATAAAGATCCCTTTATCTAACTGAGTAATTTGCAATCCCAAGAAGAATTTCATCTCTCCAATCATTGGTCAACATCTCAAACTCATTCTACATATTATCAGCAAACTTCATGCACAATCTATCATCTCCTCCAAATATGATATCATCATCAAAAAAATTTCAACAATCAAATCTTTATCATCATTCTTGAAATACAAATTACTGTTAGCAATACCTTTGTTAAATCCAAGATTCACCAAGTACTTATCCAATCTAGCATACCAAGCTCTAGGGGCTTGGTTAAGTCCATACAATGCTTTCTTCAACCGACAAACCATATCTCCCTGACCATTCAACTGAAATACATCAAGTTATTCAACATACACTTCTTCTTCCAACTCACCATTTAGAAAAGTTGACTTGACATCCATTTGATAAACCTTGTAGTCTTTGTAAGAAATATAAGCAAGAAACAATCTCACAGCTTCAATTCTAGCATAGGGGCAAAGGTTTCTTCAAAATCAATACCTTTCATCTGTGAATATCCCTTACATAACAGTCTCGCTTTGTTTCTAACCACTTCACCTTGCTCATTCAGTTTGTTTCTAAAGACCCATTTAGTTATGATTACATTTTTATCCTTAGGTCTAGGAACAAGAATCCATGTATCATTCTTTTCAATTTGATGTAGTTCCTCATTCATTGCTTCAACCCAATGTTCATCTTTTCATGCTTCATTCACATTCTTAGGCTTAGTCTTTGAAATCAAACAATATTCTTCTACAATATTTCTCCTAGTTCGGATACCTTTGTTATTATCACCTATGATTTAATTTTTTGAATGATTCAACCTTACATACCTCAGAGTCTTCTTAGAATGTTCTTCAACTTCAGGCTCTTTTGATCTCTTGAACCGTCAATTTTCAGGTCATTATGGACAACTATAGCTCTTCTAAGGTTTTTCACCTAAAAGGAGAGAGATAGGACCCAAAAATGTGGGGGGTTCATTCAATTAATGTTATGTGCGATGTTTTTATTCCTAAATGAAGTAATATAAATGCAATTAACTAAATTAAATGGATGAAAATGAATGCAAAACTAAGATTTAAACTATGCTGGAAAATACACTATGATATGCAGAAAATGAAGAAAATGGAAGAAATATGCATAATAGAAAGAGAAGGGATGAATCTGAGTGCACCAAGATGAATTGTGATAATTTTGGAGTATTCTAGATGCTGATGAAAATTACTGATTTTTCACAGTGGGACTCATTCGCCACTAATGGAAAATCAGAAGACAACTCTACAACACTAGATCTGGAAATGTCTACTTGTCGGGTTGCCGAAGTCAGTTCTGCAGGAAATAGACAAACACTCTTCAAGCATAAAATATACTTAAGTTGACTTGGAAATCAATCTTCAACACCTAATAACCTATCAAATCTACAAAAAAAGGGCTACAAACAAACATGCAATAGGGAGAAATGATTAGGGTTAGCGAATAAGGGTTTTTCTTGGTGAAACCCCACTTTAAGTAATTAAACCCTTGAAAAGATAATGAAATGAAAGAGAATGATGAATGTACATAACATGCAAATGTAAATACTCATCAAACCCTTGATAATGCAAGTCTGAAGTAATGTCAATGGATGCTTCAAAGTGCTTGAATGTTGCTTGAATTGATGTTGTAATATGCTTGAATGCTTGTATGAAGTTGCTTGAATGAATAAGATTGTAGGAGATGTAAAATGAGATGAAAAATGCCTATTTATACAATCTTGTGTCATAGTTTACCGTTCATACCTGATCTGTATAGGATCTAGACTAAATTGTAGAATTGAATGCTTAACTTTTACAATGATTATTCCAAGCTAATAAAATCAAAATTAACTTATAGAAATAATCACAATAATTAAAATGTCAAGGTGATAACAACATAATGCAAGAAGTGAGAGAAAGAAAGAGAGATGCAAACAGAGTTTGATTACGGAGTTTGCCACAAACGTGACTACGTCTCGGGGTCGGCTCCAATAGAGAACGACCGATCTGATTAATCTCCAAAATCAATTACAAATGCACCAAGACCATTTCTTCGAGCACTTCGGCAGCATGACAATACTCTGATGTACGAAAATGGCTGAACAATAATCTCCTCTTTCGAATCACCTATTTCTCCGACTTGAAAATCTACCCAAGAACACTTAGCTTACTCTCACCATTTCACCCTCTTTAAATACAAAAATTTCACCCAATTTGGTGAAAACCATAAGATTCACAATATCCCCTAATTTTTACATAATATCCTAAAAAAAATCCCCTTAATATTTTTGATTTAATTTAAGCCCCTGTTAATCTTTATTCGGGCTTTACAAATTTGGGACATTACAAGGATTATTGTTTGTTTTATTTAAAATTAGGTGAGTTTGTTGTATTTTAAGGCAGTCGGTTTTAAATAATAGGACAAAACAAACCGATGCCACTAAATATTTAAAATCCAGTTGATGGCTTAGCGGTGGCTTTCCATTTTATGAAGATGGTGGTTGGGGGTCCAATCCTTGCCGCTGGCTTTTAATAGCCATTTGCCATTTATTTCAACAACAAAACCAAACGGCCACTATATTCAGGTAACGGCCAATGGTTTGGTGCAATGGTCGCCCGGTAATTTTGCTCGTGGGCGGTTGGGAGTTCGAGTCCCATACCAGCCGCTCATACATTTTACTCAACAATATAACAAACGCCGACGATGGAGGAGAAGCAATCGATGGGCCATGTGTCGCACCTGGAGGGTGCCACGTGGCGAACACTAATTGGCCCTCGCTGTTGACGTGGATGACAACTGTTGCTGATTGTGTGCTGACTGTCTGATGATGAAGTTGATGACGTGTCTTGCCAACTCGGATGCTGACTGTTCCTGCCACGTATTAGCTGACTGGATGTACGAATGACATGTGTCAACGCATGATTCGCTGACCTTGCTGACGTCACTTGCCACATCATCGTGCCACGTCGACATGTACGGACCGTACAGACTGCCACGTGTCAACTTTTGATTGGTCCATTTCAAATTTCATACCATGTGCTGATGTCTTCTGTACGGATGATGATGTCATCACTGTACCTTCAAGTCCACCAAGTCAACCTGAAACTTTGACCAGCTGTATCTTGAGCATACAACGTCGGATTTTGATGAAACGAGTTGCATTGGAAAGCTGGTGATGAGCTCTTCACGATGATGCTGACTTTGACAACTTTTGATGAAATTATTTTTTTCACTTCCTGGACGCCCTCTGATCGTAGTTTGACCTAAGGTTTGACTGGCCATAACTTGCACAAACGGACTCCTTTTTTCTCCGTTCGAGTTGCGTTGGAATCAAGACGCCGAGACCTTTCTGATGGTGTTGATTCTGGAGAGAAATGAGACACTTCAATTTTCACTGAAAATATCCATCGGATCAGGCCTCCCCACTGAAGACCTTTTGGACCTCCAAAAGTGACATTTACTTTGACAATAAGTGAGGACTTGGCTTCCCCACTTGTCCTGTATACTCTGTACATCTGAATACTTGGCTCACAAGCACAATGAAGACTACAAAAATATTGTTGAACATAAACATAACTTTATCACTTCCATAAGCATCTTCATCAAATGTCGTAGCCACTAACCAACAAAAATTGACTAGCATCAAGCTGAACAACAATGCAGACATGAAAGAGAATAAGTCAACAACATATTGATTCTTCACAACAGGAACATCTTTACCCAAGGGACCATCAATGCTTTCAATTATCATTTTCTCATGCTGTACTGCGGGTGCATCTTGCAACATTTGACCCTGGTTAGCTACTCCAAGTTCAAGTTTAGAATCACCTGTACTGATAGACATAAGAGTTAACTCTTTACTTGCATTAATTACCCTCTTTAACTGTCCTGTGTTTGCAAAAGAACGATCAATCTTAATCCTGTGAGAATGTACAATATGCTGAATGCCATCTTTAAACAAGTGATAATGATTCTTTTCCCTATAGAAAATAGCTTTCCTGTCATATAAATAAGGGCTACCAAGCACTATTCCACAGATATCTAGTGGAACCACATCAAACTGTACTTCATCCACAAATTTACTAGTGATTGTGAATCTTAAGGTGCATTGTCTTGTTACTTGCAGCTTATCATTTTCACAAATCCAACCTAGTGGATAAGGTTTCTTATGTTGTGTAGTTTTTAATCCCAAGTTTCTTACAACACTTTCTAAAATCAGATTAACCTGAGATCCACTATCTATGAGTGCATCAATTTTACTGTTCTTAGCAACAACCCTTAAATGGAAAAGTTCATTCCTTTTCTTATCTTTAGAGAAATCATTAACTATAGAAGTAGAATCACAACTAGCAACATAAACACCAAAAATAGGAGCTTTACCTTTCAAACCCATAGCTGTTATCTTAGTCTCATCATCTGAATCAGAACCAAGATCCATAACAACATTTGCGGCTTTCTCCTTACCTTTTTGTTTTTGATTCTGTCTTTGAGCCCACTTAGGCTTCAATTCTGGATGCAACTTCCAACAATGTTCTTCATCATGACCCTTCCTGTCACAATGAGTGCAAGAAAGCTTATCATCCTTCTTAACTATAGTTGTGTTCTTTCCTTTCCCTGTCTCTGCATTCTTAGAAGATTTCTTTACATCATTATCAAACTTATCAATAAAAGATCCTTTACCCCTTGACTCTAAGTGTATAGCTTGAACAGACACTTCATCCAAATTACAAGGGTTCAATACCAAAATGGAATGTCTAAGGTAGGAATGCAGACCTCCTATGTACTTCAAAAAAGTGTCCTGGGTGTACAAAGGAACATTCAAAGCAATAGCCCTTTTCCTGAATTCATGGGTGTACTCTTGGACAGATTGACCTTTCCCTTGCCTAAACATTTGCCAGTCCATCATTAACTTTTGCATATGTCCTAGGGGATAAAATTGCTTCTTAAGAGCATTAACAAACTCTGCCCAAGTTAAACTGACTCTACCATGTTGTGAAACTTCTGCCTTAGTCTTACTCTCCCACCAGGTTAAAGTTGTACCTCCTAACCGAAGAGTAGCTAATTGGATCCTATCAACATCATCTAATAGGTTCTGGACTCTACAGTAGACTTCAACTTGTTGAATCCAATCATCCAATTTTTCAGCATTAAGTTCACCACAATACTTAGGCAAGTCAAATTTTACATCCAATTTAATTTTAGGCTTATACCCACTCTTGAAAGGATTAGAAGAAATAGAATGAGGAGAAGATGGAGAAGAAGGAGAAGAGGGAGGAGAAGAAGAAGAGGGTGGATCTGGTTGCTTGTCACCATCTCCATGTTGTTTCCCTTTCTTGTCTTTGCTATCTTCTTGCTTCGACGAACCTTCTTCACATTCCTTTCATTCTTGTCTCTCCTGAAAAAGAATGTCCACCTTAGCCTTCATCTCGAGGAATGCTCTTCAAAACTCCTGCTCACTGATTTCTTCAGGAACCTCCATTCCAGAAATAGACATCTTTGGAAATGTTCTACGCTTCCCAATCTCAAGATTAAAGTCTTCGAGCTTGCCTTCACCCTTCTGAATTCTGGATCTTGTTAGCATTCAAAAACAAATAACTGCAATAGTAGTCAACTTGGCTCTGATACCAACTTGATCTGTATAGGATCTAGACTAAATTGCAGAATTGAATGCTTAACTTTTACAATGATTATTCCAAGCTAATAAAATCAAAATTAACTTATAGAAATAATCACAATAATTAAAATTTCAAGGTGATAACAACATAATGCAAGAAGTGAGAGAAAGAAAGAGAGAGATGCAAATAGATTTTGATTACAGAGTTTGCCACAAACGTGACTACGTCTCCAGGTCAGCTCTAATAGAGAACGACTGATCCGATTAATCTCCAAAATCAATTACAAATGCACCAAGACCATTTCTTCGAGCACTTTGGCAGCATGACAATACTCCGATGTACGAAAATGGCTGAACAATAATCTCCTCTTTCGAATCACCTGTTTCTCCGACTTGAAAATCTACCCAAGAACACTTAGCTTACTCTCACCAATTCACCCTCTTTAAATACAAAAATTTCACCCAATTTGGTGAAAACCATAAGATTCACAATATCCCCTAATTTTTACATAATATCCTAAAAAAAATCCCCTTAATATTTTTGATTTAATTTAAGCCCCTGTTAATCTTTATTCGAGCTTTACAAATTTGGGACATTACAAGGATTATTGTTTGTTTTATTTAAAATTAGGTGAGTTTGTTGTATTTTAAGGTAGTCAGTTTTAAATAATAGGACAAAACAAACCGATGCCATTAAATATTTAAAAGCCATTCGATGGCTTAGCAGTGGCTTTCCATTTTATGAAGACGGCAGTTGGGGGTCCAATCCCCGCCGCTGGCTTTTAATAGCCATTTGCCATTTATTTCAACAACAAAACCAAACGGCCACTATATTCAGGTAACGGCCGATGGTTTGGTGCAATGGTCGCCTGGTAATTTCTCTCACGGGTGGTTGGGAGTTCGAGTCCCATACCATCTGCTCATACATTTTACTCAACAATATAACAAACGCCGACGACGGAGGAGAAGCAATCGACGGGCCACGTGTTGCACCTGGAGGGTGCCACGTGGCGAACACTAATTGACCCTCGTTGTTGATGTGGATGACAACTGTTGCTGACTGTGTGCTGACTGTCCGATGATGAAGCCGATGACTTGTCTTGCCAACTCAGATGCTGACTATTCCTGCCATGTATTAGCTGACTGGATGTACGAATGACACGTGTCAACGCATGATTCACTGACCTTGCTGACGTCACATGCCACATCATCGTGCCACGTCGACATGTACGGACCGTACAGACTGCCACGTATCAACTTCCAATTGGTCCATTTCAAATTTCGTACCATGTGCTGATGTCATCTATACGGATGATGACGTCACCACTGTACCTTCAAGTCCACCAAGTCAACCTAAAACTTTGACCGGCTGTATCTTGAGCATACGATGTCAGATTTTGACGAAACGAGTTGCGTTGGAAAGTTGGTGATGAGCTCTTCACAATGATGTTGAATTTGACAACTTTTGATGACATTATTTTTTTCCGCTTCCTGGACACCCTCTAATCACAGTTTGACCTAAGGTTTGACTGGCCATAACTTGCACAAACAGAATCCTTTTTGCTCCATTCGAGTTGCGTTGGAATCAGGACACCGAGACCTTTCTGATGGTGTTGATTCTAGAGAGAAATGAGACACTTGAATTTTCACTAAAAATATCCACCAGATCAATACCTCATCACAAGTTGACATCAAGTGATTTTTAATAAAATCTCAAAAATAAATTTGAAATATTTTGAATTTGGGGTCAAGGGGGACTCATTCGCCACCCATGGCGAATGGGTCCCACCTAGGACCTAAAAACAAGTGTCAAGAAATATGTTTCATTTAATGTTGTTTGTCAGGATAATATCCAAAAATACACTTAATTAAAGCATATGAGGGCATAAAGGGGTCAAATACTTGTCATAAGAAGAGATAACTAGTGAAGTTGTGCCTAGGAAAGTGTGAATTCTTGTTACAAGACTTTACAACACTTCAAAATAGGACTTGATGATGTGTAAAAAGGTGATTTTTAGGTGAATTATAATGAATAGATTCTAAAAGAATGTAGAAATTTCTTACAACACTTCACAACAGCTTCAAAAGATGTCATTATTTGAATTTTAGTTCCTAAATATGCATGTTCAAGCCATGTTGCAACATAAAATCAGAGCCAAACATATCAAATACCATGAAACAAGACCTAAAAGGCCATGAAAATGATAAGGGACCATTTTTCTACGACACATTTAGCCCCCACTTTAGTGAGAGAATGAACCTACTTCAAACTCACACTAAAGTAGCCATGAACATTAAGAATAGGGTTCAAATTCACTTACATTAGCAAGATGGAATACAAAAATCAAGAGATGTGATCAATCCCCTAGGACGAAGATCCCATGGAAAACTAAACATAAGAACAAAGGAACACACAAGTGTTGAAAATGAAATGAATGAAGCTTCGATCACTAATCCAACTAGTTGTGGATAAGATCTAGGCTAAAAGAGAATGTGTACTCATTCTGGGGCATGAGAAAACCCAAATGTACTCACTCTGGGACCACAAAACTAGTTGTCCGTGGGGTGAGAAGGCCCAAAAAGAGGTAAGATACATACACTAGTTGGTATGCACTCACAAAAAACACAAAAGTGACTAGGGGAAAATTCATGCCACTAGGTGGGCTTCCCACACAACCATGCTAAAGTTATGCCTATTGATAACTTTAACAAGGTGCCATAAAGACAAATTCTAATGAACAAAGGTACCAAAAACATGCAAGTTGTGTTATGCAAGGTGGAAAAATGGAAAAATGTAAAAGATGTTCAAAGGAGTCTTGTTTAGTTCATGCAAGGTAAGTCACTTAGGGAACATTGTGTCTAATGTCTCCAAAAGAAGACCAATCAAAGAATAGTATATTCACAACTTAGGGGATGTAGTGCGTCACATCAAACCACCAAGAGGAATGCAATATGCTGAGATAGATCATATTTATGAAGGACATCACACCCAATGTCATCCAAAAAGTCACAAATGCATCACACAAACGACAAGGCTACACTAGGAACCAAGAATACAAATGAATTATTGTAATGTATGTCCCCACTTTAAAGGAATTGCTACACATCATTCTGTGACAAATTACTTGAAAGTAGAGAAGAAAAGAAAAATAAAAAAGACAAAAAAAAACAAGACACAAGAGCCAACTTGGAAAGCCCTATACAAAGTCATATGTTTCGAAGTTAGGCTGCATCACGCCAAGGAAAATGAAAAATAAAGAAAGGGAGTTGCCCCCCAGAAAAGAAAGCACACCAAACACATAAGGGATCTATGGATTTGGGGTCAGTATGTTCATTACTGCAATGTTTTTTATGAAAGAGCTCAGAATTGTCATCATTCCCCAAATACACATAGAACTAGAAGAATGATACAAAGAGAGTGCAAACAAAGGAAAAAGAAAGTCTGTTTTGAGTCAACATGGAAGAGACATTGCGGTCTCAATGCTTTGCATCATCCCCAAAAATAAAACACAAGCGAAAAGAAAATGAAAGTGAAAAATATTTTGAGTCAACATGAAGGACACATTTCAGTTTGAATGCTTTGTATCATCCCCAAAAGAAGAACACAAAACAAAAGAAAAGACAAGGACCTTTTGGGTCGACATGGAAGAGACATAGAGCATCTCTACACTTTGCATCATCTCCAAATGGAAAACACAAAAGAAAAGAAAAGAGAAAAAGACAAAGACCTTTTGAGTCAACATGGAAGAGACATAGGGCATCTCTACGCTTTGCGTCATCCCCAAACAGAAAACATAAAACGAAAGAAAAGAGAAAAATACAAGCGATTGGAAGAATAGAGGTACAAATAGAATAAGTGTAAAAAGAAAGGAAACATCAAACACACGTCATGGGGGAACACAAGATGCACATAAAAGAAAAATAAACAAGTAATGCAAGTGTAAGTCAACCATTAACTAAGTTATTGGCTTCTCAATCTTAAAAGGTAAGTGGAAAATGAATAACATAGTTAAGAGACAAAGTCAAGTGCATTACAAGGATAAAGGCTAACAACTACCTGTATCACACAGAAAGGGGAAAACAAGTATGAGCCAAAGGTGATGATGTATAGGATCATGCGATAGTGAGAATGAAAAATCCTTCAACTATGGCATGATAAAGCAAAGATATTTTAGGGGATAATAGGAAAGTAGTCAATATCAGTGAAGTGATACTTATCGAGTATCTCGTTCAATGTTCGACATGCTTCTGTTCGATGTCCAAGAATACGATGATATTTGTAATATTGTATGTGGGAATCGTTGGGATGAATAACCAACCTATTTGAAGGTGGTAAGAGTATAAGACCTTTGTTTAAAAGTAGTTGAAGTCTCCATTCACATTCGGGTGGAGGATGTGTAGGAAACTTTATCTTCTTCAATTTGTATGGTCATTTTCATTTGCTAGGTTCTTATTTTTCATGAATAGAAGGAGGAAGAGGACCCCTAGGGATCCTAACATCCTAACCTTCAGAGGGAGAGAATGGTTGTTCACGTGGAAGGAGAATGTTCAAGTTAGGAGGAGGATTCAAGATCACTGTACTAGCATCTCGAAGTCTCCTTGGTTGAAGAGGATGTCTATCAGGATGAGAAGGATCTTGATATCCTAGTCCTGTTGTGTTTGCTTCAGTTGGGTTTTGTTCCATAAATTGATGGATGTCATATTCATGTTTCGTGTCACAACCTTGTTTACTCAAGATAGTGAAACTCTTGCCATATGTTGTTTCGAGGTTTATGGAAGTGTTTGTGACTTTATGATCATAAAAGGGGTTTGAATGTGTTAGGTTATAGGAACTAGATCCTCTTGAGGGGGGAACCATAGGTCCATCATTAATTTCAGGATGTAAATATGCAAAGTGATCAGGAGGTGCAACAGATGGAAGATCATGTGACTTCATGGAGGGATAAACGGCTGCATTAGCTTCTAAGTTATCAAAGCAGTCATTGTAGAACTAGTTCATGCTAACATCATCTTCTCCATTGATGTCTACATCACAAGGACAATCATGGGGAGTTGAACGAGCATGAGGTAGCTCAATGTCATTAGGATCACAACCAAAGGCACAGTTGGACATGTCTACTAATGATTTTAATGAATTCAAAAACTTATTGAAAGAAAATGTACCATGATGTAAATAAACTAATATCCAATAAATGAGTAGTAATAGAGATTCGGGAAATGAAAATAGAATGCAAGAAAAGTGAACTAAAATGTATAAAAATGCCAAAAAGATGCTAAAAATACTAATTAAAAAGTATAGAGGGACTGATTCACCTTGGGTGGTGAATGAGTCCCAGGATGCAATTTTTTTTTGTGTTTTTCAGAATTTTGAAGATGAGTTAAATGCTTTACAAAATGCAAGTACAAATGTGGAATGCAAATGTTTTTGATTTTTTCAAAAATGAAATCTAAATGATCTTTTCACTAATGTAATATGAAAGTCCTAGAATGCAATAACAAAATAATGACCTAATTGAATGTTTATGAAAATTTAAATTAGGATGCAATATGAGAATGAAATAAAAAATTTAAAGTGTTCAAACGTCAGGTTCACCAAAAATGAACCGTCGATTTTCGGGTCACTATGGACAACTCTAGCTCTTCTAGTGTTTTTCACCTAAAAGGAGAGAGATATGACCCAAAAATGCGGGGGGTTCATTCAATTAATGTTATGCGTGATGTCGTTATGCATAAATGAAGTAATCTAATGCAATTAACTGAATTAAATGGATGAAAATGAATGCAAAACTAAGATTTAAACTATGATGGAAAACACATTGTGATATGCAGAAAATGAAGAGAATGGAACAAATATGCAAAACAGAAAGAGAAGGGATGAATCTGAGTGCGCCTGGATGAACTGTGATGATTTTGGAGTATTCTAGATGCTGATGAAAATTATTGATTTTTCACAGTGGGACTCATTCGCCTAGGGTGGCGAATTAGTCCTCCTTGTGAAAAAGTGTCGAAAGCTAGTTTCTGACAATTAGGATCTGGAATCTGACATAACTCAAATTTTTAGTCCTAAGGTGGGACTCATTTGCCACTAATGGCAAATCAGTCCACTCCCAAAACTTTGGAAAATCAGAAGACAACTCTGCAACACAAGACCTAGAAATGTCTGCTTGTCGGGTTACTGAAGTTAGTTCTGTAGGAAACGGACGGAAAACACTCTTCAAGCATAAAATATACTTAAGTTAACTTGAAACACCTAGTTGAATTGGAAATCAATCTTCAACACCTAATAACCTATCAGATCTGCAAACAAAGGGCTACAAACAAACATGTAATAGGGTAAAAATGATTAGGGTTAGTGAATAGGGGTTTGCCTTGGTGAAACCCCACTTTTAGTAATTAAACCCTTGAAAAGATAATGAAATGAAAGAGAATGATGAATACATAACATGCAAATGTAAATACTCACTAAACTCTTGATAATGCATGTCTGAAGTAATGTCAATGGATGCTTCAAAGTGCTTGAATGTTGCTTGAATTGATGTTGTAATATGCTTGAATGCTTGTATGAAGTTGCTTGAATGAATGAGATTGTAGGAGATGTAAAATGAGATGAAAAATGCCTATTTATACAATCTTGTGTCATAGTTTACCATTCATACCTCATCACAAGCCGACACAAAGTGATTTTTAATAAAATCCTGAAAAGAAATTTGAAATATTTTGAATTTGGGGTCAAGGGGGACTCGTTTGCCCCCCATGGCGAATGATTCCCACCTAGGACCTAAAAAAAAGTGTCAGGAAATATGTTTCATTTAATGTTGTTTGTTAGGATAATATCCAAAAACACACTTAATTAAAGCATATGAGGGCATAAAGGGGTCAAATAAGTCATAAGAAGAGATAAATAGTGAAGTTGTGCCTAGGAAAGTGTGAATTCTTGTTACAAGACTTTACAACACTTCAAAATAGGACTTGATGATGCATAAAAAAGTGATTTTTAGGTGAATTATAATGAATAGAGTCTAGAAGAATGTAGAAATGTCTTACAACACTTCACAACACCTTCACAAGATGTCATTATTTGAATTTTAGTACCTAAATATGCATGTTCAAGCCATGTTGCAACATAAAATCAGAGCCAAACATATCAAATACCATGAAACAAGACCTAAAATTCCATGAAAATGACAAGGGACCATTTTTATACGACACATCTCTCTTATGTTCTTTCACCAATTTCTCCTTCTTCTTGATCTCCTTGATTCACCAGAATGATTTGCAGTTGACTTGAAGTCTGAACTTGCTTTCCTTAGTTTGTACTATCATGCTGATCATCAAAATCATGTCCACAGGTTCTATTTGGTGTAGTTGTGTCTTCATCAACCTTAACATTTTCACTTTCAACCATTTTCTTCAATCTCTTATTGTAACACCGGTAGGCCTTGCTATTAGTAGAATAACCCAAAAAGATTCCTTCATCACTCCTAGCATCAAAATTTCCTATATCTTCACCTCTTTTGATATAACACTTGCTTCCAAGGATTTTGAAATATCTAACAGTAGGCTTTTGACCAGTCCATAGCTCAAAAGATGTCTTACTAGTATCACCTTTGATTTTAACCCAGTTAAGTGTGTATACAACAGTACTCAATGCTTCTCTCCAGTAGATATGAGGTACATTTCCTTCCAACATCATGGTTCTAGCAGCATCTAGAATTATTTTGTTCTTCCTTTCCACAAATCCATTTTGTTGAGGGGTTCGTGGTGCAGATAACTACCTCTTCATTCCATGTTCTTCACAAAAAGAATTAAACTCACCGGAAATGAATTTACCACCTCTATCTGATCTCAGACATTTAATCTTCAGACCTGTGTCTGTCTCAAATCTAGCCTTAAAGATCTTGAACTTTTCCAAAGCTTCAAATTTATCCCTTAAGAAAGTAGCCCACATCATTCTTGAATAATCATCAATAAGCAACATGAAATACCTATAACCTTGTAAACTTCTGACTCTAGCAGGACCACACAAATCAGTATGCACAAGATCCAACAATCCATTTGAATTTTTCTATTTACTCTAAAATGAAATTCTTGTTTGGTTTCCTAATTGACATTCCTTGCATATGGCATTAGTAGGTTTCATCAACTTAGGAAGATCTCTCACAACCTTAGTATAATTTATCTTGACAATATTACCATAATTAATATGACACATTCTCCTATGCCACAACCAACTTTCATCAATTTGAGCAATCAAGCAACTTTTACTAGCAACACTTAGGTGAAAGATATTACCTTTTTTTTTCGTACCTGATGCAATCTTATTTCTAGAATTTCCTGATATCTTGCACTTACCATCCTTGAACTAAAGATTATATCCCTTATCAACCATCTGTCCAACACTTAAATGATTATGCTTCAAACCTTCAACATACAAGACATCATCAGTATTATGCTTACCATCAAAAGAAATACATCCTCTTCCATGGATCACACTAGCTTTGTCATCACCAAATCTCACAGCAACACCATCATACTTTTCCAAACTCACAAACTTACTTTTATCTCCTGTCATATGATGTGAACAACCATTGTCAATTACCCATTCATCTTTCTCTTCAACTCGAGCATCTAGGGCTTTCTCCACATTTGTACAATTTGTAGATCCAATAGACATAGGATTATTTTCCTTGATAACAATAAATACAAATTCATCCTCACTTTCATTTCCTTTATCAAATTCATCATTTTTCACACTTTCATCAACAACATAGTAACACTTCTTTTGGAATTTAGGCTTGTTATTTCTTGGCTTGGAAACTCTCTCAGGATACCTTGATGCAAAATGACCTATCTTATTGTAAGAGAAACATTTAATAGGAAACTTCCCTTTATACTTACCTTTTCCTCTGGCTTCTCTTTTCATAATCAATGCTTCAAGCTCTTCTAGCTCTCTTTCTTCTTCATCAAGTTGTTCCATTTCATCCTCATATTTGAATGTCTTTCTTGATGAACTTTCACCCAAATCATATCTTTGTTTATCTCTTCCAGAAGTAGTAGCCTTGAATGCAAATTCAATCTTAGGAAGGGCATCACCAAATTCACTCAACTCAAAAGCAGTAAGCTTACCAATCAACATATCTCTGGTAATAATTGTCACAGTCCAGAGCTCTTCAATAGCACTAGCTTTGACTTTATAAGAATCAAGCAAGGATCTAAGAACTTTAGCAACAATCTCTAATTTGTCTATCTGTCCACCAACACATCTAATACCACACACAAGTTCATTCACTCTTTGCATGAAAGTAGTAACATTTTCATCATCACCCATTTTCAACTTTTCATATTTCCCTTTCAAACTTTGTAGCTTAGCAATCTTCACATTAGCATCACCTTCATACAAGGTCTCCAAATTTTTCTAGATCTCATAAGCAATCTTTAGTTCCATCACATTTTTCATCTCAGTATCAGTCAAAACACTCAACAACACCTCCTTAGCTCTGATATTATACTTAGCATCCCTTATCTCAGCAGAAGTAGTGGAAAATTCTATGGAATAACATACCTATTACTTGTAATGCTCTAGTAGGGTTCACCAATGCATCTCAAATGGCACTCCATTCGAGTCTTCCACAAAGAATAATTTGTTCCATCAAATCTAGGACTATCCTTCTTATAAGTCGCCATCTCGCATCACCTCAAGCTGTCAAACTTCTTCCAAGGAACCTGCTCTAATACCAATTGTTGGAAACACAAGGATAGACAACTAAGAGGGGGGTGAATCAGTTGTCACCGAATTTCAAACTTATTAAACTTATTAATCCTTATTCTCAGATTTGATCAATATCAATGAAAGCATGAATCAACAACACATTAGAAACACACATAACACCAAAAATTTTACGTGGAAACCCTGTTAGGGGAAAAACCATGGTGGAGGTCAGTCCACAAGATTATACCCTGTTAAAAGTATAAGAAAATATGAATGGGGAATGCACATGCATTCAAGCACACTGCCTAGAGCTCACTGCTCAATTACAAAGGAATACACACTATCTTACAGAAAGGTTTTGATTAAATCCATCAGATTTTGAACTGAGAAAATAGCATCTATTAATGCCTGGTTACAGTTCTGGTTAAGCTCATGAGCACTTCTTCACTCTTCTTCACACTCTGCTCTACCTCCGAATGATCTAAACAATATTCACACATAGGACTCACAAACATCGCTCTCACATGCCTCTTAGTCTTCTTCAAATGATAAAATAATTGCTTATATATATCCACAACAAGAAATTACATCACTATAAGTCGATTCCAACAAAAGAATAAAAAGAATATAAACAATCATCTCAGATCAATAAATATTATTCATGCGAATCAACCAAGGTCGGCCATAACATAGTTAAGACCCAAATATCATCCTCGAACACGAACCACTTCAATTAATTAATCCTCAAAGATCCACAACATGAATCAACACCTTGTCGGCCAGGAACATGAAAAACATGAATACGCAAGAGAAAATATCGGATCACGAGCACAACAATCAATGCAGACATGCAACACAGATAGAGCACAAACTAGAAACATCCACAAACATTATGAAACACTAGAGAAGCATCCACAACAACTGAAATTACTGAAATCACATGATCTTCATTGAGGAACATAAACTGAAGTAAATAGAAAAACTGTTAGAATACAAATCTTCATAACTTGATCAAATCTTCACGCAGATCTCTAAAGCTCGGCGTGGATAAACTAGATACACTCAACAAGAAACCCTTTAGTCCTTAACCTTTGAACACCAACGTATTGAACTCACCGGCAAAAAGAACTTCGCTTCACCACTAACAACCTGCAACACTTCTTATTAGAATTTTCTCAATATCCTTGACATATACAACTTCTAGTACATTAATGCTAATAGTATTGACATCAATGAAAACCACATATCAGCAACACAACCATAATATCCAACACCCCCTCTGTTGATGACAAGATTAGGGGAAGAGGATAGCTCCCCTAGGAAGGTGATGGGCAAGGAGGGTATCTCCACCCATGTAATAGCAGTCAATGTCCTCTAGAGAAAGATGATCCCTCTACTAAGAATGATAATAAAAAGTTGACCTTAGATCTCTTAGGCTTCAAACCATTAAACCAAGATGCACTACAGTTTTTCCAAGACCTTTTGAATAGTTTGAACCTAGATAGGGATATTGCAACCCCAACCAAAGATGAAGACACAAAGAGGAAGGGTAGTTAGGGGGGTTGTATTGACACACCCCAACAAAAGGAAATTAAAAAAGAGGATGAAGAGGGAGGTAGCATGGTGAAAAAAATTCTTAAACAAAAAAGGAGGGGAAGAAGGAATAAATAGAAGGAGGATGCACTCCCCTACCAAAAGAGTAAATTGGGAAAGGTAACCCTCCCTAAGTGATTTGACTCCTTTAGGAGCTTGGATTATGGACCGCAAACAATAAAATCTAATGACTCTTAATTGTGCTTCCTAGAACATTAGGGGGCTTGATTCCCCAGATAATAAATATAATGTTAGGAGATTCTTAAACCAAGCCAAGAAAAAGGACATTATGATGCTTCAAGAAGTCAAAGTAGCAAACTTCTAGCTAGAGACGAGTTTAAACTTTATCTAGAAATAATCCTCCCAATTTGTTATGAAACATGAAAAGGGGAAAGGAGGTGATACAATATTGATCGCAAATAAGTGGGCCAAATTGGTTACCAATCATGCGCTTTCACCATGTAACAGAGCTATTTGGAGTGTGATTGAAAGAGATAATTTAAATTTTGGAATATGCTCGATATATGCCCCTAATGACTATAGACAAAGGTGCTTACTCTGGGATTGGCTAAGTGATCTACAGGATGTTCCCTGGATCATTTGATGAGATTCCATAGAGCACACTGAGGATAAATCAAGTGGGAGTGTTAAATGGGCGGGAAAGACAATGAGAAGTTCTTTTGGTATAAAATGAAAAATAAACTCTAGCTTTTTTTATCTAATTGAAGGACTAAGAAAATAAAAGAAAAACATATGGTTCACATGGTGCAATTTCCAAAAGGGTGGGAAAATAATATACTATAGGCTGGATAGATTCTATGCTAATAAGGAAGTGTTTCAATTTGATAAGGTGGATGAGACCAATACTAGGGTCAATATGACTCCTTGGATTCTCTCAGATCACCACCTAGTATCGATCATAATGATTCTGGAAAAAGATCAACATGTTGGTATGAAAAGAGAGGATAAATTCCTATTGAATATAATGCTATTGGAGAATGAGGATTGTTGCAATGCCATATTTACGGTCAAATAAATCAAAAAATTGATGCATAAGGGCCTATCTAACATTCAAAGATGGAATACAAATGTGGAAGCCTAGAAAAGAATCTTCCAAACTATTGGGCAGCAGAAGGAAAAAGACCTAAGAAGGAAAGAAAATGTACTACAAGGGAATCTCCTAAAAGTTGAAACTGCCCTGCAAGAGGAGCCCAATAATATCTTGGTAAATGAGGTGCTAGTAATTGTGGAGGGTGAACTGAGAAAATTCAGCTACTAAAAGACCAAGGCAACAAAATTCAAGCAATACTAAATTGGACCACTCAAGGGAATATAAGTACAATTTTTCTCTTTAAATTGCTACAAAGAAAAGAAGCAAAGGAGAAGATCAATGTGATGTGGCACAATGACAACCTAAGCAAGGACCCTAAGGATATCCAAAATTACTTCCTCCAATTCTACAAGGAACTCTTTATATTAGAAGGGAATAATACACAAAGCCAAAAGGAAAGAGGGGATTGCATAAAAATAATCCCAAGGAAAATTTTTGAGCAAGAGGCTCGCCTTTTGAATAGACACCTCTCCCTAGTAGGGGTCAAGGTAGCGATCCAGGCCCTGAACAATGACAAGGCCCTGGGGATGGATGGAATCCCCATTGAATTTTTAAAAAAGAACATAGATTGGGTGAGTGAGGAACTCCTCAATGTATACAATGAGGCAATTGATGCGGGTTCTCTAGGAAGAAAAAATAAATAAAGGCATATAAAGCTAATCCCTAAAGAGGGAGACAAGGAACTTGTTAAAAATTGGAAGCTTATAACCTTACTGAATGTCTCCTACAATTTTTTTTGCAAAAGCCATAGCCCAAAGGTTGGTTGGGTTGCTTCCAAAAATAATCAACACCACACAAACACACAAATAGGTTTTATTAAGGGGAGATACATCCTTGAGAACCTCCTAACAAGCTGAGAGGCAATGGAATGGACTAGAACCTCAGGGAAAAATATGGGAGTGCTCTTAGTTGATTTTGAAAAGGTGTATGATAGAATAGAGTGGACTTTCATAATGATGGTCTTGGAAGCTGTTGGGTTTCCAAAGAGACTTTGCAGAATGATTGAAACACTTATGAAAGATGTAAATGCACAAATTGAGATAAATAGATGGTTGATAGAGGAATTTGAGTTGCAAAGATCCATAAGGCAAGGTTGCTCCCTATCCCCTTCACTATTTGTGGTAGTTGTGGATGCACTACATTATATTCTTAGAGGTAACCAACTATCTCCCAAAGTAAATGGCCTTATCCTTCCGAATAAAGAAGAGTTAATAAACCTTCATTTTGTAGACGACATAGCCCTTATTTTAAAATTGGAAGAAGAGAATGTGGACCACCTCATGGGAAAACTTAAACTCTTGGAGAAATTTTTAGGCTCAATGATCTCAATAGCCAAATCTATCATGCTCGAATAGGAAGAAAATCAACCTCCTTGGTTTGATAGGTTGGGGTTGCAATAGGGGGGACCAAGTAAAATAGTAAGATACTTGGGGATCCCTTTTGTAGCCAACGCCAACTTGAGAGACATGTGGGATTGGGTGAAGGGAAAGATTGAGAAAAAGTTAAACAATTGGAATAAAAAATACCTCTCATTGGCAAGGAGGGTTCAAATGTGCCAAAAAATATTAGCCTCCTATAACATATACTACTCCTCGACATGGCTCTTCAATAGCTATCAAGTTGAGGAAATAAAAAGAAAATTATCTAATACCTTTGGTTAGATGGCAAAGGCAATAAGAAAATACATTCAATAAAGTGGTAAATTTGTTGTATGGTTAAGCAAATAGGTGGCCTTGGTCTAAAAGACTTAAAACAACAAGGCATAGCCTTGGCAACAAAGTGGATGTGCAAAGTACTCACAAGGGATGAGCTCTAGAAAGTTTTGGTTAGAAATAAAATTCTACATGCTACTCCAAAAAGAGCCAAAACCTGGAAACACTTGCCTCTTTCTGACTTGATCTTTGGCAACTTTGCAATAGCTCTTGCTGGGATCAAAGTATTTAAAATCTTATGGAAAGCTTGGGAATCCTCAAAAGCTAAAATTATAGAGAGGTGTCAAATTGAAATAGACATCAATAATATCTTCCTAGAAAGATTCATTTGACGCAATTTAATCCACAATGACAAGCCCCTGGCATTACTACAGGGGTACTCTTCTAAATCTTGGAACCAAAAAGGTCTATCTTGCTTTAACCAGATCTTAAAGGAGGGCAATCTAAAATGTTGGGATGCTTTGAAAATTGAGTTTGACTTGCCACAATCTCAAAAAAGAACATTTGAAACCATCAAAAGAAATATAGTAGTACCCACAGCTAACATGAATATTAAGAATAATAATGTGCATGATCTTAATAGTTTGGAAAGTAGTTCAACATTGTAGGTTTAAAGGAAAAAGAGATATATGGTCTCCTGAACAACAATCTAGAACTTACATCTAAGGGTTGAATCAGAAGTGGAAAGTAAACTTAAGCTACAAGGAATGGAACCAAATATTTAGATACTGTTGGAATAATACCTCAGAACCCAAAAAGGAAACATTTAGATGGATGTTGTTAATGCAAAGATTATCAAATGTGGAATCCAATATGAATCCACTAGTTTGCAACATCTGTAGAAAATCTGATTTTGTAATGCATATTTTTTTTAATTATTTTTTTGCAAGAGAAATTTGGAATATTTTTAAAATTGACACGTTGAAAGGAGGTCAAATAAGAGAGGAAAGAAAATTAGAAATTATTATGGGAAAATATCATGGCTTTGGAAAACTATTAACCTATTCTAGCTAATACTATCAACTAAAATACTTTGGTTTATTTGGAAAGTAAGGAATAAAGAAGCCTACCAAGGTTGTAGAAAAGATCTTACTGAGTCTTTTAGAAAGCTCACTTTCCACTTTTTCTTTGTGTAGGTAGCTATCACTATCCAAGTATTGAAGGAGAAATTCAAAGAACTGATGGAGGAAGGCAAGGAAAAAATCAACATGAAGGAAGTGGCATTTGCTAGGCAGTGGCTGCAACATAGAATGCCATACAATCTAGAGAAAAGTAGCTACTAGAATAGTAGAGAAAGAAAGAAAGGAGGGGGGTTAATGCCCTCTCCCACTCATTTTCTATAAAAACAACATATGTACAAATGTATTAGCATTGTATAAACAACATATGTACAAACAACATTTTTTGTAAAATCAACATATATACAAATGCAACTAAGTTAGGAAGATTGTTGATAAGCAAGGGTTGTAGTAGTGGCCTCATATGTAATGGATCAACATACTAAACAATAATACCCCTAATGCTATTTATATATGATATACCTTCAACTATAATGAATACAAAAAAATGAATTTGTGTTTTGTTGTAAATTCAATATGAATCATTGTTGAGCCATCCATAGTTTATAATTGTCCATATATTCTCAAAATCTCGCCTAAGAAAAACAAACCCTACCCAACTAAAAGAAAGTTTGATCTCCATTCAAATGAATCACTTGAAATTTTCTTGAAACACATTCGTCTTCTTTCATTCCAAACACTTCACAATCCTATAATATTTAAAATCAAAAGATATTTGTAAATTTGCTTTCCAATAATTATTTTATTTAATTAATTCAACAAATTTCTAATTTTAAAAAAATTGTATTATATTACAAGTAATATGATTTTTTTTTTTAACTTAAATTATCAATTTTAATAGAATGCTAATTTTTATGAACAGTTTATTTTATTTCTTTATTATTAAGATTTATAATTACACTATGTATATTGTAACACTTAAGAAGCAACCCCACATTATTTTGATGCATTTTCTTTTTCCTTTAATACATTTGCTATATTTTTCACTCCGTCTGTACACTCCAAAATTCTTGTGAGATCAACTGCCTAGTTTGATTTGGTTCCATCGTTTGCTTGTCACAGTTCTGCTGATTTATTGGTTGCTGCCCTAAATTACTAGGACCCGGAAGTAGTGGATCAAGAAACGGGTTTGTTGCATAATCAACGTTGGTGTATGCGACATCTTCTGATGTTGTTAATTCCCTGCAACTATTGCTACTCTTCATTTTACTTGGCATCGCAAGCAAAGCTAATGCCCAATCTCCTCCTGCCTCAACTGCATTGGACGTATGAGACGTCTCAGGGCAAGACAATATTTTGATTCCCAGAGATCGTGCATTGGCTTCCTCAATATCATTATCGTAATGGGTAGGCTGAGATTTCACATGAGCTTTATCCTTTTCATCCTCATTTTCTGTCTGCTGCCCTCCATCTTCTTCCTCCTTTTTATCTTCTTCCCATTTTTTCACCTCCAATGTAAAAACACTGGTATTCGGGGCTTTAACATGTAACATCACATTCAGAACGAATTCCTCCATTTCTCCAACAATACAATTGAGAGACGAAGTGCAGGAAGACAAAAAATTGCATTGCGCAGGGTTTCTAACAATCTGCTGAACACATAAAAATCTGTTCATCTGATGAAGGCATTTCTTATAAGTTTTAAGGGCAATCGTAGCTTCAGAAAAACCAAATTCAAAGAACGAGTCGGGCACCCTGCATAACGCCTCGTAAATTGAAGAGAAAACCATATCACAGTCGCTCATAATAAATTCAACCGTGTATCTAATCAAGGAAACATTAAGGTTTTCTTGTGATGTGGGAACGCAGTCTAAGAGAAGGCGAAACGCCTTCTGTAAGGCGGCCGAATATTTGAGCAGGTCCTTATATTCCAAACGGGCAACTCTCTGTCGCCTGTCGTTAACCAAATCATATCTTATGTGAATGAAATGAACGCGGCAGTACAAGTAGATGCAGTAACTCCTTACCATAGTTGAGTATTCGAGGGTGCGAGAGTCGGAAGCGTCGAGGAAGTGGGAGATCTGGTGAAGTAATGTGGGCGTGAAGATTTGGTGCCGCTGGTCGACATAAGTATGATGGCCTTGTTTAATAAGTGTGTGAAAGACAGAAAGGGACTTGAGAGCAACGTTCCAGGATCTAGTGTTTGTCAAGCGCCTGGTAAGAAATGCTGCAAGGAAAGCTCGCTCTCCAGATCTGTGAGAGAAGGTCGCAGTGAGAATCCTTTGGAGGTACTTTTCTTTGGGTTGATAGTTGTTGTGCTTGGTGGCCTTAATGATTGCCACTTCCAGCTCACAGAAAAAGCTGGTGGCCGTGGCTACTGTTGCAGATGTTGCGTCCTTCATCGCATTTCTAAGTTTTTCCAGTTTCCACATTCTTGCTTTGCGGATTTTATATAATCGAGATAACCGATTTTAGCAGATCACTCTCTTCAACCAACAATTTCAATTTCAATCTTCACACTCTTGCGTTTAATAGGCAAGGGGCGCGGCCTTTGGTGCAAATGGCACTGAAAGATCCGACCTTATCTTTTCAACTAACCTAAGTTTTTTTAAAAAGAAATTGAACCAATACGAGTGATCATAATTCAATCATTGCAAGATGTGTTTCTAAAATGGTAAAGACATTCACTTCCCATATGTTATGTAATAGCTAATTTTAAAACAAACCAAAACTAGCATGCACATATTAAACATTAATATATATAAAATGTGTTGCGAATTATATTTCTCTAGGTGTCTATTTTCATCATTTTTTCTCTAATCAAAACTCTAATCCTAACCCTAATTGAATGCTATTTTAAATTGTAACCATTTTTTTCCCTTTCAGATTACCACTTCATATTTATCTTCCCAAAAATAATATTAAAATACATTTTAAAATAATATTTAAGTTCTATTGAAAATATTTAAAAAATTTAAAAAGCAAAATCTCAAACAAAACTTATAGCTAAATCATAAAAAGAAAATTGTTTTTTAAATTCATTTTAGGAAGTTAACAATAATGACTGTGTTTTTTTTTCAAAAGATAAGAAGATAAGATTTAAGAGTGGATATGGATTTGCATGTCATTTGAACATCAATTTCTAGTTGAAGAGTTTTTCCTTACACATTGTTTTTTGGTGGATTCCATTGTAATACGCCTCTCAGCGTAAATATATTTTGCCTAGTGGCGTTAATGCATAGCAGCCTGCCTACATTAATGACTAGCTCACATGGGTATCTTACAATTGAATATTTTACATTAAATAAATTTAATCAATTAGCTAAGTAACTAATTTTTATAATAGAGTTGGGATTGATAATTGAATTAAAATAAATATGATATTTAAGATAATAGAGAGAGTTAGTTCTAGAAATTAATGAAGGAAGAATTAAATTAATATTATTCTAATTCAATTTGTTATTATCATAAAATTTTGTATCTTTGTCTAATGAATTTCTTTATCTAAATTATTACAAAAAATGATGCAAATTGATCCTAAGTCCTATGAGTTTGATCCTAATTATTTTTTAGAACTAATTTTCTAGAAAGAACCCTTAAATACTTGTTCACCTTCACCTTCTAAATATTTGAATCTATCAAGGTGGTGTTTAGAGACACCATTGAGGAGCTTTCCAACAATGCAAGTGAATGGGTTCTACTAGAGGTCAAATCACTTGGTGGACTAAACTAATGGTGAGGAGAAAGATTGAAGACAACATTCAAAAACATGTAAGTGGACTATATAATGATGTGGATTCAAATTTTTTTATTGTCATTTGAAATTGAAGCATTATCTAGTTATTCTCCTCTTAGCATGTGGGCTCCCTATATAATTAAGTGTTCATTAAATGTCTTTATATACCATGACATATTGACATCTCACATGAAAATTTTGTTAGGTTAGCTTGTAACATCCAATAGAAGGGAAAATAAAGTTGTGTTTTGAATTTGAAATTTTGGGAATCAATGTTTATTTCCCCGCTCCTTAAGATTGGCGTAGAGCAATCCCAAGTCACATGCTAATAATATAAAGAAACAAGTTGGTGGTCTCAAAACAAGGAGTGCATGACTAGAAATAAATAAAAATTAGGCTAAATAAGTACATGGAACATTATTGGATTGTGATTCATAATTAGCACAAGATTATACTACTTGTCCACATGATATTCATTAAGACATTCCCATCAAAGTGGACAAGAAACTAAAAGAGAAATGGCATGGGTCACTAATTTCACCATTACATTCCACCCACTTTGATGTGTGTGTCAATCTAAGATGAGCAATATTTTAAATCATAAGGATACTCATATCCAAAATGAAAGGTAAATATTCAAACAGTTATCTTTGAAATAGGATAAGTGATTCTTTTTGTACTCAACTTTGAATGAACTCTACATTAGAACCTACCAAAAAAAGTATGCAATGAGTAGCCTCTACCACATGATGAAAATAAGCACAAACTAAAAGTTATTTTAGTTGTCTACAAAAAAATGGAAACAAAAGTAAAGTAATATAATATTATGCTCATTTAGAAAATGCTACTAGAAACTTTGCATGATACAATAAATACATTATAAGTGTTAGTGTGTTGCAACCATTCTATTAAAAAATGCATCATATAGAAATGTGATCAATATCAACATGGTATAGACAATGCAATCAAAACTCTACGCAATATGGCATGTGGTAAAAGTCCATGTGATATTAACATGTGATTCGATAATAATCAACATAGTATGAACATGTGACTATAAAATGATATGAATTTTCCTAGATATGATGATGTGTCTCTTTCTAGCATGAGGTACTATTTGAAATCTCAAACCATATAAGCCTTCATTTGAATCAAAAGTATGCAAGCAATTAGAGGCAATAAGAAAAATAGATCATGAAAAGCACATACCTTATATAAAACCATGTAAGTTTATGTTTAAATGAACTATAACCACCAAAGCACATGGAATAAGTTTGTATGAAGATGTGACTGCAAAATGATATAACTTTTCCTAGATATGATTATGTGTCCCTTTCTACCATAAGATACTATTTTAAATATCAAACCATAGAAACCTTCATTTATATCCAAAGGATGAAAATATTTAGAGGTGAGAAGAAAAATAGAGAATGAAAAAACATTTATACCTTATATAAAATCCACACAAGTTTGTGTTTAAATGAAAGATAAACACAAAAGCACATGGAATAAGGTTTCCCAAGCTTGGATGTTTTAGAGTAATAGGTTTTTACTTAATTAATTTAATCATATTGATTAATTAATTAAGTCACTTTTACTTTATTTCACTTAAGCTAAACTTAGGCATTCTTTATTTTATTATTATTCATAGGGTTTTCACCTTTAGGGTTTGGACCTCTTTTTATAAGGATCAATCTTTTGTAATCTAATATACTTGATTAATACTTTTTTGCTTCATGTTTGTAGAGCACCATTCTTGTGTCCCTTGATCTGTTTTGTGTGATAGGTTATTTGTTTGCGAGTGTTCATTGGGATTTGTGAGGTTGGATTATCAACTTCTACATGGTATCAGAGCTCTAGATTTGTAGCTTCATGTTCCCTTTTTTAGGGATCTTGCCTTGAAGAATTTTTTAGTGCTAGGGTCAAATAAACCTCTCCATTAAATCTAGAATTGTCATAACAGTCAAGATTGACCTTTTTTTTGTCAAAATTGGCTTTTGTTTGTCAAATCTGTGAGGGTTTAAAAGGGTTTTTTGCCAAATCCAATGGGTAGCTAGCTTTTTGAAGTACTTTGGGCCCAAATAGACCTCACCATCACACTCAAAAGGCCAAAAAAACATAAGATCAACTACCAAATCGTCAAATTCTGAGCCAGGAGCCTTTGAGGCAATTTTTTTTGCCAAGAAGGTCGTACGGCCTCCCCAACATGTAAATTGAGGTAAATTTTTTTTATTTTATTTTATTTTTTCTACAAAATTTGAAAAAAATCATAAAAAAATATATTGAAAAGCCTTTTAAAAAAAGGCAGTAGATTTTTTTGGTTTTTGTTTTTAATTAAAAAATTTATTAAAAAAAATTCTGCCCACATGGGGCGGGGTACCCATAGGAGTACCGTCACCTGCCATAATGGAAGGGTGGCGGCCCCTTGGGCCTAACAAAATTTGGGAGAAGGGATATTAGAAGGTCAACAAGAGGAAATAGGACAGAGCCAAGTGCAATTAGAGTCTACTATTCCAAAGTGGCTTGACAGAGAAATAAAGAGGAAGCAAGTTGTAGTGGAGGACATACCACTGAATTGGGATGATCTCCTAGCTAAAATTGGAAAAGGTAAAGGTAAGAAGAAGGATAGAGTGATCTCAAGAATTGAAAGGGATGAGGCCCATAATAAAGTTGTTCATATTTCCACCCCTGCTCCAGATAAAAATAGAGATGATGTGGTTGGAAAGGATTACAATATTTAGACTTTCAATCTAGGACCTACATCAGTTGAGCAGGACATTGAAGACTATGACCTGGGTTCTAGTGTAGTTATTGTGGGTAGATTAAGGAAGGAAATAAATACCAAGCAGGAGCTAAGGAAAGAAAATGAAAATATCAGGAAATGCTTGGAAGACTTGATGGAGCCCCTACAATCTAATAATCCTTCAGTTTCTGCTGCAAATCCTCTACCTCAAGAGAACATCATCGAGCTAGAAAAGATGAAAGCTTCCACTATTGCCACTACGAATTAGCTAAAATGGGTGCAAACAAAGGGTGATGAAGCTATTAAGGAAATCCTGTCAACAGGGAAGGACGCTGAAAGGAAAATGGATTGGTTGAAGCAGGTGTTAGCACAAGATAAAGAAGACAGACCTCATGTTGCAGAAAACCAAGACTATTATGGAATACACTAGGGATAAATTAGTAAGTGATAAGATCCTTCCCTCCTCTAGGGATACTAAACCCTGGGAGTAGTTTGAGGTGCTGCAAATTAGGCAGAAGGTGTTGAAGAAGATTTATAAACAAAGGAGACAAATTGATGATACCCTAGCTAGTGTATACAATGGGTCAATTGCTTTCTTTGATATTATGACAGGGAGAAGGAGGATTGCTCCTAAATATTTGAGTTTGGAACAGTTGAGAGGATGGTGGAAAGATGTTTATACCCCAGTTAGTGATGATTTTATTTTTGAGCACTAGTTGGATGATTCGTCCACATACCTTGCTATTATTGATAAATATATGACATACAAGGTGGATTGGGATAAGTCGATCAAACAATCAAGAGAAGAGATTGCATCAATTGAGAACTGACTTAGGGTTTTTCCTTTGCCACCGATGGCTAACTTGGATAAGGTGTTGTTTAAAGTGCATGAAATGCTAGATCAAAATAGAGATAAAGGGGAAGGTAGTTAATGACTGGCTACATTGATATTTGTGTTTCCCTATTATGTTGCCATGCATTGGTTCGAGCTACATTGGAGATCTCAGGTCAACTTGGATGGAACACATGTATTTAACGCATAATTTATTCTATTTTGAATTTCTCCTAGCTGACTTGTCATGCCTTATTATTATTATAAAACTTATCCAGGTCGACATGTTTTTTGGGGTTTTTTTCTATAAATGTGGCATTTTCCTTCTTTTGTAAGGGTTAATAAATCTTAGATGAATAGAGATAGGGTAGAGAAAATTAAGTAGAGCTAGATTTAGTCAGTAGTGGTTCTCAAGCAAATATTATAATAGAAGTTGGAATTGTTGCTACAGTGGATAATTTGAAGCAAGTAATGACATTGTGATTTGGTGCCATACTTGTGTTCCTTTATCTCGCATGGTTCTTGCTATTCTATCTTTCACATTGCCTGGAGGAAGGTTGATATTTAGAATTAGAATTGATTCAGTGATTTTCATGATTTGATATTTGAGGTGTTGCAGCAATCCCTAGTCCATACTTTTTACAGCCAATTGATTGTTAGTTGCTTTGCAAGGTTAGCCTGGACTTTATACTCATTGTGCTTAGTTCGATTATGAGGGTTTATTCATTTCAATTGCAATAGGGTTGTTTGAATGAATGCTCATGATTTGAAAATATTAATACCTTAGAAGATTGCACTATTTCTATAAGATTGCAAATTTATCTAGATTAAGTAGAAATCTATTTTGAGGGATTGGTCCATTTAAAGTGTTTGGTCATTTGCATTATTAATCTTAGGTTTTGTGTTAAGCTTAGAGATCTCTTTGAAATCCTTATCTTTTGTCATTTCTTTGATTATTGGATTAAATTTAGAATTGAAGTATCATCATATTGCTAGATTTGATAAACTAAGATTCAGTATTTGCTTGTACTAAGGTCCCATTGTGATTACCAGCATTTTCACATTTATCACTGAGTTGTTTATGCATTGTCAAGACCTGACGTTAGAGACCTTGGGGTTATCTCTTGAGGCTTGATGATAGGGATTTACCTTCAAGAGAGATAGGATACTATATTCTGTTTGAGTTGTTGTTGTGCAGGAAACATTATCAACAGTTTGGAGATCCAACGATCCTTCGAAAATCTCAGTGTCACCAAGTTATGATCTTTCAGAACCCCGTGACTTAGGTTTCAAGGTTCTAGATTTCAGCGATAGTCCAACAAAGAAGGACAACAAAGGGAAAAAACACCAAATATTTAATAGAGGTTCAAGATAGCAAGTTGAGGCATATTTTCCAACAAGCTCCCACTTGACAAAGACTTATTGGTTTCCTCTAAACTTGAAGTTATTGAAAGTCATAGGCTCCAAGGCCCATTGAATTGGCACACCACCTATACTTGTTTGTGCTCATAGGCTTTGTCAATGCATCAAATAAATTCTCCAAAGTATGCACTTTTTCAAGATTAACCTTTCCATCCTCCACCATATCATGAACGAAATGATACTAAACATTGATATGCTTCATCCTGGCATAGAAAGCAGGATTTTTTTCCAAACAAATACCACTCTAACTATCACAAAAAATCATAATCTTCCTTACATTAAATCCAACATTAGAACACAAATGTCTAATCCAAATAATTTCTTTGTAGATGTGTGTTGCTGCCATATACTTTTCCTCAATAGTAGATAAAGCGGCCATAGCTTGTCACTTGCTCATCCAACTCACGATACCACCAAATAACATGAAGATGTATCCACTGGTGGATTTTCTGCTATCAATGTCCCCTACCCAATGAGAATCTACATACCCATGAATTCTAAGAGATCTTTGTGATCCAAACGAGTTGCCATGATAACACAAAGCATACTCTGAAGTGCCCTTCAAATATTTGAAAACTCTCTTCACAACAACCCAATGCAGTCTTCCTAGATTAGCCATAAACCAACTAAGTATTCCCACTGCTTGGGAAATGTCTAGCCTTGTACAAACCATTGCATACATTAAACTACAAAAAACACTTGCATAAGGCACTTTGGTCATGTCCTCCATCTTGGTAGGATATTTTGGACAATCTTCAATAGATAGCTTCATTCCCTGCAAAACTGGAACAACTAGCTACTTGCAATCGGTTATACCAAATCTCTCCAGGATAGTGTTGATATACTTACTCTAGCTAAGCCAAATCTTTCTACTTCCTCTATCCCTTTTTGTTTCCATCCCCAGAATATACCTTGTTGCAGATCTAGATCTTTCATTTCAAACTTTGTTGACAAATGAGATTTTAGATAAGAAATCATAGTCTTCCTATTTCCTATGAACTACATGTCATCCACATATAGGGAAATAATAAGTAAATGATCATTCTAAGTTTTGTAATACACACAATGATAAAATTTTGATCTCACAAATCCCAATGACAACATAGAGGTGTCAAAATTTTGGTACCACATTCTAGGAGGTTGCTTTAAACCATACATAGATTTCTTTAATTTCCAAACAATATTTTCTTTACCTTTCTCAATGAAGTCCTCAGGCTCAGATATATAAATTTCTTCTTCTAGCTCTCCATGAAGAAACACTATTTTCACATCCATCTACTTGATCTCTAAGTACTATGCAATTGCAAGTGACAAAAGAAATCTGATAGATGTCAGCTTAGCTATAGGAGAAAAAATTTCTCCATAATCAATTCCCTCCACCTTGGAATAACCTTTCATGACTAACTAAGCTTTATAGTTCTCAACACTACCATCCAAACCAATTTATTTTTCTTAAATACCCATTTATAGCCAATAAGATTTTGCCCTTCAGGAAGGGGTACCAAATCCTAGGTTTCATTCTTTTTCAAAGATTCCATTTCCTCATTCATGGTTTCCAACCAAGAATTTGAGTCAGACATATTAATTGCCTCTTTCATAGTCCTAGGCTCATCAATGCTAGTAATCAAAGCATAGACACAGTTTGAATCCAACATAGAAAATCCATACCGATCAGGTTGATGTTTTTCATGTGTAGACCTCCTCATAGGTTGAGGTTGAGGTTGTGATTCTTCTTCTTTAGAACTCTTAGAGCTTATAGAACTCTCCTCAGTTTCAGGTACACTTTAAAGTTCCTCTTTATCTATAGTTTGACGAATTTCAACTACATCATTATTATTTTCCTTTTTATCTGTCTCTAACTGTAAACTAGCTACTGAGGACTTCAACTCACAAAAGATTACACTTCTGCTATACAAAACCCTCTCAGTAATAGGATTCTAAAGCTTGTATCCTTTCACACCAATTCCATAGCCAATTAAGATACATTTGACAACCTTGTTCTCCAAATTTGACCTTTTCTCATTTGGCACATATGCATGTCTCATAGCCAAAGACACAAATATGTCTCAGAGAGGGCTTCTTTCCAAACCATGCTTCCAAAGGGGTTTTTTCAACAAGGGCCAAACTAGATGAATGATTAATCAAGTAATATGCTATAGCCACAACCTTAGCCCAAGAATTCTTATCTAGAGTTCAACACTATTCAACATACTTCTCGCTCTTTCCATCAATGTCCTGTTTAACCTCTCAACAACTCCATTCTATTATGGAGTATAAGGTGTAGTTTTATGCCTTTTAATCCTATGGTCTTTATAGTACCTTTCAAAATATATACAATAGAACTCACTACCATTATCTTTCCTTAAGCATTTAATTTTCTTTCTAGTCTAATTTTCAACCAAGTTTTTAAACTCTTTAAACCAACTAAACACTTCTGATTTACTTTTAAGAAAGAATACAAATTCCCTTCTCGAATATTCATCAATAAAAGAAACATAATATCTATACTTTGATAATGAAGGAACATTCACTAGACCAAATACATCAGAATGAACATAATCTAGTATGTCAGAAGATTTATGAGGACTAAAATAAAATGAAACATAGTGTTGCTTTCCATAAATGCAATGTTCATAAAAATTGAACTCAAGGTTACAATCATCAAGCCCTTCTACTAGATTTTTATTTTTCAAGGCTTTTAATCCTTTTTCTCCTATGCGGCCAAGTCTATGATGCCATAGCATGGTTTTCTCTACTAGGAGTTTCACCTCCAATGAGTTTGCACCCAGAGGAGCTTCATTCTCCTTCTCTACATCAAAAAAATTGCTTGACTTTATAGAGACATTGTTACATTGAATAGAACATACATCCATCTTGTACCTGGAGTGCCAATGCATGCACCCTTAGCGAACACCATTGAGCCTCTAGTCATTTTCTAGCCTCCACTCGAGAAGGAAACTTGTATGCTAACATCATTCAACTTACTAATAGAAAGTAGGTTATGATCCAAACCTGGTATGTGCAGTACACCATCAGTTCCTTTGATTCTTCCATCAGGGAATTGGATTTTGACTCTTCCACAACCAACAATTTCCAAAGATGAATCACTTGTCAAGTACACCTTTCCACCAACATACTTTTCATACTTAGTGAACCAATTTCTGTGAGATATCATGTGAAAGATGCACATGAGTCAATCAAACAGACATCATATGATGCCTGAGTCACCAAGGCTATAATGAAAGCATTTGCATCACTTTGAGAAGAATTATTGTCCGAAGAGTTGTTCTTCTTTTTATTTTTCTCCTCTTTACAATACTTCTGGATATGACTAGTCTTCCCACAATTTCAACTTTTCACCTTGGAATTATTACTAGGAGACTTTGATCTCCCTTCAAATTTGGATTTAGACTTCTTTTATTTCTTCTTGCCTCTCTCCTTTGATCTACCCTGAACAACAAGAGCCTCCTTGGCCATTTCAGAAGATTTCCTCTGCATCTCTTTTGATAATAGTGAAGCAACCACATCTTCCATTTTAAAGGTGGTTGTTCTACTTCCAATATCCATTACCAAATGATCCCAAGTGTCAAGTAAGGAGAATAATATAAGCATACGTCGATCCTCTCCTCTATCTTTACACCCACAAAGGCCAATAGAGAAACAATCATATTAAATGAATTCAGATGATGTGCTACAGATGCACCTTCTTCCATCTTCAAGGAGTATAACTTCTTCCTCATGAATAACTTATTCACCAAAGACTTTCCTTGATAAATTTCAACAAGTTTCTTCCATAATGAAGATACAGTCTTCTCCTCATGAACATTCATGAGTATAGAATCAACCAGAAAAAGTCTTATCAACCCTCTAGATTTTCTATCTGCGAGGTCCCAATCTTCTTACTTCATACCTTGCGGAATAGTTCCAGAAAAATCTAGAGGTCTTTATCCACCAATAGGTCTTCCATTTTGTGTTTCCACAACTCAAAATTTCCACCATTGAACATTTCAATTTCTACTCTACCTGATGTGCTTATCATCTCAAACTGTAAACAAGACAATCATTTTTTTTCACTACAAGACTCCCACCGAACCGAATTAGCACAAAAAACCAGCCCTACTCACAAGCATAACACATTGGACAGGCTTTGATACCACTTGAAAGGAAAGAAATGGTGTGTAAATGCCTTCCTAATGAAAAATCCTTAGGAGAGAAGTTCAGAAAAAACCATTCATTTAACAAGTTACATTCATTTGAGATGCACATTCATAGAAAAAAATAATAGAAAAATCATCACACATAGAGATAACACCATATTTACATGGGAAAACCCTTACAGGAGAAAAAAAAACACACAAGTAAATTCACTTTGTATTACAATATATAGATTACATACATAGTTACATAATTCACTCTCAGATGTTAACTCAAAGCAATAATACAATCCCTTGATTGACCTGGCATTGAGATATTGATTAGTATCCTTCTCTCTCTATTATAATGCAAGAAGAGCATACAATCTTTCACCACCCAACCACTGTTGGGTTTTCATTAATTTCACTATCTTCACTAACAAGCTTCCTTCATCTTGAGCCACACACACTGCCATCCAACATGCATCGAGCCACCCAACAATTAATTCAGTTACAGAGAATGTTACCATATTTTCTCTCTGTCAACCCCCAAGTCAGATCATGCATTTAATGCAAATATATCGCTATTAGGAAATACAAATTTTGGTCCAATGATTTTTTATTCACAATAGCAATGTATAATCAATGAATGAATTCATGCCATGTGTTGAAACATCACTCATCCACCTCTTTTGAATATTGTGCCAATTTGGTTCACCAAATCAACCATTGCTATGTGGTCCCCACCATCCATGTGACATCTAAGTCACTTCCGTACACTTGATGTCACGTTCCACATAGATTAGTCCCACCATCCATTGGTTATGTTGCAAAGTCGAGAGAAACCCTAACTTCACAACCTCCATTGGAGGTTAGGAAATTCTTGGAAGTCGCGGCAATGAGGAGATTGCCAATTCAAGAGTTTATGAAACACAAACCTCATGACATAGGTTCCAAGGTTCAAAAATCTAGCGATCATGTGACAAGCTCAATGTCACCAAGTTATATGATCTTTCAGAACCCCATGACTTAGGTTTCAAGGTTTCGGATTTTAGCAATAGTCTAAAAAAGAAGGCCAACAAAGGGAAAACAAATGCCAAGTCTTTAATAGAGGTTCAAGCCATCAAGTTGAGACATATTTTCCAACAATTTATAGTAGCCATAAGCTATAGATTCTCATGTTTAGTTGCTTTTGGAGGAGACTCCATTGCTTCCTTTTCAATTTCCTTTTCCATGAATATTTCTTCTTATTCTTGTTGTTTTGAATTCTTCTTCCTCCTCTTCAATACATAGGATTTCATCCCTTCTTCTTCATCTTCCTCATCAGGGTGTGTGTAGGATCATGATGGGCCAAAAGTGGTGATATGATGGGTATGTGTAGGGTATGTTGCTGATGACTTTTTTTTTACCCAAAATTGATGAAACAAAAAGGGATTTTAAAGGAGATTCTCATCTTTCCACCAATATAAATTATGCTTTACTTTTAATTTAATAAATAAAAATTATTCATTTCTATTTGAATTACAACTAAAATCCTCATTGATAGGCTGATTGAAAAACATCTATAGCTTTCAAATGGTATCACATTTTTGAATCCAAAACATGCTTCATTCTATGCTTCACATACTATAAGATTAAAAAAGAAAAAAAAAAATCATGAAGTTTTGACCAAGTTAAGGTGGTTAGATATACGAGTTTTTATATTTTTTAAAGTTGTAATAAAAATTATAATTAGTTATTTACTTGGAAAAAATTACAAAAAAATATTCATCACATCGAGACATGAGTCCTCTACTTATATCTAAAATATTATAAAAAAATATTATGATTTTATTGTGGTTAGGGTGGTTAGACAAACACCTACTTATTTTTTCCTTGAAATTTAAGTACTATTGTATTAAAATTTCAAAATTTCACCAAATAAATTTAAAATAAATAAATAAACCTAGTAGTTTACAAACTAAATTCAATTTGCTACAAATTATATTCTTACATATTTTTGAAATAATATAGATAAATTATTCAAATTTTTACATCAAGTTATCTAACTCTGATTTTTCTGAATTTTCCGCCACTTAAGGGCCTATTTTTTCCATGATGATCCTGCACATACCCATCATCATCCACATTTACTAGTTTGATATTTTCCCTTGTGTCCTTTTTCCTAGTTCTTGGCTTCTTCTTTTCTCTAGTCTTTTTTTTTCTTCGAAACATTTGTAGTGATTTTCTTCTGCTAGGAGATGTATGAGTAGGTTCAAAAGTTGTGGTAGTGGTAAAAGTAGATCTACTTGTCCTTCTAGGTACTAGTGTAGCAAAGGTGGATTGAGATACTTCCAAAAAACCCACAAGAGTGCCAAATATATTTCGTAGTTCAGACACTGGATCTTTCCGACATTATTATTCATCTTTTATTCTACCCTCTCCTTGATTTTATTGTTAGTTATCTCATCATATGTGTCAAACCTTGCAACAAAAGGATCCTTCGGTTTACTGAGAAAAATATTAGCATATGCAATCTAGTTTTCTCTAGAAATCTCATAGGGAAACCTTGTTATCCATGAAGTCCTTGGTTCAACTACTTCCATGCATAAATTATCTTTATCTATCATGAAAGTGATTTCATTCTTGTAATTTTCTATAACTTGTGAGGGTATCATATCCCTCTTCTATCTTTCATTCTCAAAAGTTTTGAAGAAACCCCATAATAATGTATCACAATTGTTGTGTATTTGGAAAGATATGCATATGATCCTTAATTTGATGTGCAATAGGAACATTCTTTCTCTAAAAAACATTCTTAAAACCTAACATTTCTTTATGAAATAAAACATAAGGAAAAAAATCAAGGTGCCATATCAGAAATTGTAGCATAATTCCTTGGTTTTGTGTAGATTCTCCAATAGCTACTATCACAAGAGCTCAAAAAGATCATAATATTTTCCTTCCTTCACCATTTGATGAGCAATGTATATGGTGGTGGCAGTAGCCGATCCTTCTCTATTTGTATAGAAAATTTTGTATGCAATACCCATCATGGCATACTGGACCCCTAGGTCAATGATGACATCCATAGTTAGGGTTATTTTATCAAATTTGGCTCTATTAAGCTTCATAAGTTCTTTATTTTTTACCACCTTCAGTGTTGGCATCAGTCTAGTGGAGCAAATTCTAGTAATAGCTTTGATAGCGTCTTTTGTGATTAGGTGGGGTTGATCAAGCCAAAAAATATCTTCATGAATCTGGATAAAAGCAATTCTAACCCACTCATCTTCAAAGCAAAAATTGGGAAAACCCTTTCATACATCTAATCCTTTTGCTTCCACATTTGCATATTCTAGTTTGAGCTGAAAAATCATCACCCAAGAGATGATTGTACCTAAATTCTTCTATCTTTAGATGATTTTACTCACTCAACTGAGAGTGAATATAGATGCAGGCATCTTCAAAATGAATTATATTGATTGAAAAATTAGATAATACACCATCCTTGTTGGTCATAGTTGAAATGTATGCATGTTTCTTAAATATTGACTTGGGTTTCTCAACAAAATCAATGACACCTGGTGTAGCTATGATAACACTTTATAGTATTAGGGTTTTGCAACAAGAGATAGAGAAATTCCTGTAAACTACACTATTAGGGTTTTTACACAACCTTCTAGAAACTTTGTTCACTTCCTTATCTCTTGTACTCACTTGAAATAGTTTGAATGAGATCAATTTGATTCCAAAAGGAACTAAATATGTCTCACATCTACTATAGATGCTCTATAATAAATTAATTTATATTTGTTCTTGTCATTTAGTAGCTTTCTACAATCTGTGATATTACAAAGATCCATAAACTTTCAACACACATCTGTAGGGAGTGTATTTTCTCTAGAAATTTGATCAAACACAAACTTATCACCATTAACCATTATGTTGAAGGTTTCAACATTTCACACATTTCAAGGATTTGAAAAGATCTATAATTGTAACTCCTCCTGAGTCAATACTCTCTCTTTAATTATCGGATGACTCATCTGTACCATGTTGAGGTACATATTCATTCTTTACTTCACTTTCTTCCTTCTTCTGCCAATTTTTTTCATCTTCTTCTTTTCCTTACTAATGATAGGTTTTTTTTGAGGAGCATAACATATTACACTCTTTCCCTTGCATAATATTGTAATGTGTCTTGTTTTATTGCAATTGTAGTAGATGATATTATCTTTCAAATAAAAATTGTTGCTTCTCACACTAGATTTGCAATTAGTAGCCTTATGACCAAAATTGTTGCAAGTGTAGCAGTAACCATAAAAGGATCAAGAGGTCGTAGCATTACTACTCTTTTTAATTTTACTTCTACATTCATTATCCTTGTGACCAAATTTTTTGCAAGCATAGCACTGACCATGAAATGATTGAGTGTTCATATCAATGCACCTTGACGGCCTGAAAGAGTTCTAACTCATCTTTATTCTTCATTTAGTTTCCTTATGACCAAAATTGTTACAAGCATAGAAATTACCATTGAACATGGTAGGAGCTATTTTTTTAGGACCAGGCACCTAGAAGTTCTTCCTCTTGTTCCAGATAAGAATGAATCCATTTTCTTTCTTATTGTCATGATTTATCTTTGCATCTCCAAAGGAAGTCTCCTTAGTATTTTCAGTGCAGGATTTCTCCTCCCTTGTTTTAGAATCCCCTTCTACTTTGAAGTTATCATACAAAAGAAGAAATGAAAACTAACTATATTACATCATTTCTCACTTTTTTGAGGACTGTAAATAGAAAATTCAAAGAATGGATTGAGTCTTGATGTAACTAGAGGACAATCTTTGATCTTGTGTAACTTGGAATATTAACACTTATAATGTGTGTTTAACATATTGAGATAGATAACTCCTTGTATACAACACATTTAGCTAATCTAAACGTTCATCAATTTTTTTAGGTATTTAGAAAGATTAACCTCAATGGAGATGGAAACTTTTAGAATAAGTATGAAAAAATTATCTTGGTCAACAAAAATAATATTGCTTGATGAGATAGTAATATAATGTTAAAAATCCAATAAGGAAAGGGAAAACTAGATAACTTGACCCAAACTAAGAATTTAAGAGTCCCTTTCTACGAGAAAAAAAAGTATCAAGTTCAAGGGTGAAAACTAACAATGATCTATGCACATACTAAGGATTAAGCTTGAGTATGGTATCTCTAGCATTTTCTTTCATGAAGCATGAAAGGAATAAAATATTGGGGGAAATAAAAACTAAACCTCTGAGAGAAGAGGAAGCACAAAGGGAAACCCCTACTGAAGAGGGGATTTATGTTGAATAAGTTCATGTCGAGGAAGTTCATATTGAAGAAACCCATGTTGAAGAAATGCATGCTAGAGAAAATGTACTCAAAGAACACATTGAGCAGGAAGTGTGTCAAATAGAAGAGACTCATGAGGAATAGCCTCATGAAGAAGAGGAAAGGCATGCAGAAAAGGTTCAAGAAGAAGAAGAGGTTAGAGATGAAACTGAGCAATGGGAGGCCAAACAAGAAGATGATGTCAAAGGCTCCCATAACATTGAAGTCCTCACTTATCCCCATAGAGAAAAGTCCATAGTTGTGTCCATTTGGTTAAATCAAACTATTCAAAGTTTCTAGAGGACATATGTAGAAAGCCCGGACCAAAGTTTGACTATTTTTTATGGAATATTTTCAATCCTCAGTCCAGAGAAGGAAAAGAGCTTGAAGAATATCTACCATCATCATGGACAAGGCAATAGAACAACAAAAATAGTTGTTCCATTGGTAGATAAGTTAGAATTAGAGATGAGAGAAAATGATTACTAGATAAGATATGTTGATCTGGGTGTTTAAACAAGGGAGGGAGAATAAAAATATCTCCAAATGTTCATTTTTGCAATTTTGAAGAGGATGCAGATTTAATGAAAACATTAAAGAGAAGTTGAAAGCTCAAGTAGCACAACTCATGGAATGTATAAGAAATTTGATTGGACCAGTTGATACTATTGATCTTGAATCCATGCTACATGTTGCTTTGAAAGGTGAGGTCATACATTCTGATCTAGATGGTTGGATACCTACACCACAATAGTGGAAAGCTAATTTTTTGGCCTTATTCATTCAAGTGCTAAAGGAAGTAATAAAATTTTATCACTTAATTAGTGATGAAGATAGTGTAGCTCAACATATTGAGCTATCCATTGATAAGGAGTTGTTGCTATGGGAGGATTACATCTCTATTTTTCATCAAATAAAATAGACATCCATGGAGGAAATCCTAAAGGTTGTTGCCATTGAAGAAGAAGATAGAGATAAATTGCCTGAACGAGTAAGGGTAGTAAATCTTTGAGTCAAAATCTTGAATAATTGCAAGGCTAAGTTGAACAAAGACAAGAGCTAGACTAAGTAGATAATGGACAATATTCACTAGGCCATTAGAGACTTAGACCACACATTTTGGGAAACACCTGTGTTGGTGAGAGATCACAACAAAATGGTTGAATAATTCTAGAATAAAATGAAAGGATAGGTCACATAGGAATGTATAGATAAAATGATGAATAAGAAGGATAAACGAGCTAGTCACTTCAAGAGGAGTTAGATGAATTCAGAGATTTACACAAGCAAATGGAAAATCAACATTTAATCAAAAGGTGAAACTCTAGCATCACAAAGGGTCGGTGATGTAAATGATGGATGAAGTAGTGTTAATGTTTATTGATAGCTTCACCAAGTAACTGGAGACAAAAAGATGCTATTGATGTTGTTGTTTTTATTTTTGTGATTTACAATAAATAGTTGCTGAAAATTTTCATGCCTAGAGATGAAAGAATAAAATTAGCATTGGAAATTTTGGGAGCTGATAGTTACTTTCAATTATATTTCAATTACTTTTAGTTAGCTATTTTCATTCCCTAAGTGCTAGCGTAGTTAAACTAATACTCAAACTGGGGCACCCAATTTTTCTTTTATTTAATTTTTAGTTTTCTTTTGTTTGAATTGGGGTTTTGGAGTTAGTTCTAGTTAGATTTTTTGTCAGATCCACAATTATAGGAACTCAGTTCTTTATTTAATTTTGATTTTGGATCATTTCAAATGATATAATTTTTATGTAATTTTTGAAAGAAAACTTATACACTCTCAGTGTGGATTTTGGTACTAACTTTGTGGAGATCTAAAGTTTTTGATTAATTAAAGGATTATTCCTCTTTATATGCATCTCAATTTGGCTCATTGGTAATGGTATGATTGTTTCATTTTAATCTAGAAGTTAACAAATTAATGAAATATTATGAGTTATTTTAGAATTAAGGTTTTATCTCAAATCTATGCATGCTTGATGATGTGTTGAATTGATAACATCTAAAAATCTTAGGTGTTATTTATTTCCTTAGAATATTGTATCATTATTAATGGTAACTATGTGAATTACTATTTACTCTAATAATGGTTTAGAAAGATTTTTTTAACACACTCAGATTTGATTTGTGAAATAGTTCTTGTCATTGTTTTTTAGATTAAATTTATTTAAATTCCTTGTTACCCCTTTTATCTTTTAAATTTTATTCTAAATCAAGTTTGGAATTATTAAAAGAGAATAAAATTGATACAAATATATTATAGATCTAAATATGCAAAGTGTTTAATAAAGTTCCAGAGTCATTATTTTTTGAATTGCTTATTTTAAATATTATTTTCTAGAAAATCTAATACCCAGATCCCTTGTGAAATATGTTCACAATGAACATTGTGTTGTCCCATGTAGTCAAGACCTGACTAGAAATGAACCTTGGAGTAGTTTATTTACTTTTCAAGAGGAGTAATAACCTGTTATTACTTAGCAAGTTGGAATTGTTAAAACCACCACCAACAAAATGGACATAGGATTCCCCCTCAAGAGGTTGACAAAAACATAAATATTTTTAGGTCAAACTCTCAAAAAGGTGTGATCAAGTCAGTAATTAGACATAAAATGATAAAATTAGGTGAAATGATGTCAAGGGGATGTAATAAAGGATAAAGGATAAATGAGGGGAGGGAGAGTAATGGGGTGGCTATAATTAATTAGTGAGAAGTAACCACTATAAATAGAATGTTGGGGGACCACTATCCTCATTTGCACTCTTAGTTTTCAAGATTTCTAGAACTCTAGTATTGATGTAGGTTTAGGTTTTTACAAATGTGTAATAGGATTAGAATGATGCAAATGTCATTATAATTGAGGCCTTTATTGCGTTATTGCACAATTGAAGGGTGGATTTATGCAAGTGACATACTTTTACGTAATTTCTCTATAATTGTGAAATGGAATGTGTATGACACAATTTTTTTGGTGTCAATGACACCAAATTCTATGCAATTTCTTTGGTTTTGTACATCAGACACAAGTAAATGTGTAATTATCTAGGATAGTGTAATTGATACTTGAAAAGGTTTGATTTTTTGGGATGACAATTAATGCTTGAAAAGGCATAATTGTCTAAGGATTTATCAATTTGTTAATATAAATGTTTTTGATAAAATATACATGATGGATGTAGGATGATCATGAGCCACTAATTTCTTGAGAGAGGCATATGAGATTAGATTAAGGTTGTAGCTCAGTGATCGTGAGCCTAGTTTTCTAGGTTTAGTGGGGTTATACTACATCACTTATATGCTCGAGATTCAAGCTAATAGGGGGATGATTATTTCCTTAGTGATACTGGTGGTACAGTGAGAAAAGTACCTTCTTGTTGCCTACTAGAGAGGAAACTATCACTCTTAAGGATATGTGGAAAATTTTACAAATTCCTATCAATGAGGAGTGAGTTATTTATGATACAGATGGTGGAGATATCATGTTGAGTTGAGTGTTTATGATTAAAAACCTTGGTATTGAGGATTATGAGATGATCTTGGGCTATATGCATGCACACTTTGACACAATACTAGTGTCGATAGAAATAGTGATTAGCGGAGTATTAGTACTAGATAGGAGTGGTTGTGGATTCACCATCGATTATGGGATATTGATTGAGAGGATGATTGACAAGGGGGTGACATATGCTTAGGGTCCTTGTGTATGGATCTTGCATAGTTAGGTTGGGAGCATATTGCAATTACACGACCAGTGGCTGATAGATCATGGGTATCAAACTATCCATACTTGTTGAGATATGATAGTGTGTTGAATCATTGTAGGATAGGTGATGTTTTGTATTAGAGATAGGCCTTAGATGACTTGGTTGTAACATTCATTTGGAGGCCTTAGAGATAGTGCAAGGCATGGCCAAATGATAGGGATTTCCCACCATACTATTGACAAACTCATTATCTAATTGGTTGGACTACAAATATCATTAGTAATATTTTCCTAATTAGGTCTATAGAAAGTTCTCAATATGATATGATGTTACCATAAGGAGGATTTATATATGAGGTTGTAGTGAGACAACGCATGTTAGGGGCCTACGATTAGCCTAGATAAATAGATTGGGAATTTTTTATGGGTTATTAAATGCATAGTGTGATCTACGAGTAGATGTGGTGGACACAAGAACAACTTAAAAGTATGATGAGTAGTGGATCAATTAGAGATCGATTCATTTGACATATTTTACAAGGGGTGATGGGAGATGCAACAGGGAGGCGAGGAGGAGAGGTACAAGAGTATGTAACCAAGTGGAGCACATGGTGATGGTGGGGGAGGAGGAGGAGATGAAAATGGGGGTTGTGGAGGAGGGGGAGGTGGTGGAGTAGTAGAAGCAGTGGTTCCTCCATTGGTACATGCACTGATTCTCCAAAAGGTTTTGATTCCATCACCAATGGTATAGTAGGTTGGGGGAGATGATTGATCTAGGTAGCAAAACTATAGGAATAGGTTCATTTTTTACATGCTCAATTAGCTAGTGTGCAAGAACAACTAGCTCATATGACACTTGAGAGGGACATTGTAGTTATTAGATTCTAGTGGTTAGAGTAGTCTCTCCTTAGTATACAATATGTAGCCCATGGGTTGATAGTGGAGATGATATCCAAGAATACGCGGTTAAGATAGGAGGTTCTATACTATAAATCTCTATATGAGGGATTCATACCCTTGAAGCGTTGAGCTTTGAGTTTTAGATGCAACAAGTCTAAAAAATCTAGATCACAAACACCAATGAGTGAGGAGGTGATGGGACCACCAGCTCCTATACCACTACTAGGACAGAGTAGGGATCAGGGATAGAGAGGGATCATACCATCAAGGTTGTTGTAGCCAACCCCTTCCCATTCTAAGTGAGGGAGTTCCCTATAGTCCTTTACTATATATCTATATTTATATCTATATATCTATATCTATATCTCTCTCTATATATATATCTGTGTGTGTGTATGTGTGTTATCACATAAATGTGCACCCTTTGTTGAACCTTGTTCAACCACTTAGTGAAACATTGGAATACTTCTCAAAGTGTGGGCTTTGAAAATATAGATCAACCTTTGGAGAATGCCAAATTCCTAAATGGTTATCATCTACCTAAGTTCTTCTACTATTTTTCCAAGGAAAATGGGAAGAGAAAAATGCATACACCAAAAATAAGAAGGTGATACACTAAACTAGCTAGGACATAAAAACTCAATCTACAAACACTTGACTACAATGACAAAAAATAAACTTGCACAAATCATTAGTATTGCATTCCTTTGCATGCATAATTTTTTCACAAAGAGGTCCTAATGCAAAAACTCCTAGGCGGAAGATAACTACACAACTAAAAGTCATTTGCAATTTTGACATAGTTTGCAACTTACATTAACATACTTTTGCATAAAGGTGCTATAATATGAGAAAATTTTATAAGGAAATGAAAAATACCTCACAAATAACTTGATCAATCACTTGAATGCACACAATAATGTAAAGAAAAAGTAGGAAAAACTTCAATTCAATGATATCCAAGGCCTTCACTCTATTTCATGTCAAAATGAGATACAAAACATTGTATTTTCTCCAAAGGACTAACAAAAATCATAGAGCTGAAAAATAATAAGTCAGAACTGACTACAAATGAGTCACACAAGTGACTATATCCATCTACCAAGCAGTTGCACCAAAATAGGAGCTAGAAGCTCCATCAGCTCGTATGCCTCCAAAAATCCCAAACAAATAGCAACCAATACTCCTCCAAAAAATATCCAATGTGTTGAAAAAGTCAAGGTGGACAATGTCAAACATTAAGGAACAAGAAAATGATGCTTAAATCCTCTCCATTTCTTTAAAATTAGTCAAAACAAAACCCTATATTCCCTCCATATATTTGAAAATTTCAATAACCTCTCCTATATGCTTGCAAGGAATAAAAGCTCAACAATTCCCCCTTTGACCCATTCTCAAGAACATATGCCACCTTTTGCAAAATAAATAACAAAGTTAAAATGATTTATACAACACCATTTTAACTATATTTTACAATTCAATATTATGACTCAACAATATGAGTCAATGCAAAAAATTAAAGACTTAAGGTTTACATCCTAAGTGCTAAAACTTACTCCCTTGACATATATGGGAAGTTTAGTGAACTCATTAGGTACATGGCATGGGTATTAGTTTATTGCAAATATTTAAAATGAAAGGAAAAAAAAATGCCTTAAGGAGGTTGTCCAAAGTTAGGGCTGAAACCATAATGACCAAAACCACAGGCAAGCATCATTTCACATTTTATTTTTCACTGCATCTTTCATGAAAACTTGAGGGTGACACCATCGAGTTTTATGAGCTTTGTGGGGAATTTCATGGTGGATTATGGAGGTTCACATGCAGATTTTTGCAAAATCTAGCAAGTCAAGCTTGGGTAAGCCATTTCTTGTAGAGCTTGCATCATTTCTTTCATTATTTGCAGATGAAATGCTCATTACGAGCTCTGTTGTGTCAAAATAATGATCATTCCTTCAAAAAAAATTGTACTCCATATGCTTGATGCATTTTCTGTGGAATATAAAATACATGGGTTTCTATTCATGAAGGTCGTGGCTTCAAATATTTTATTTTCTGATTTTGTTCATTCTTCATAATACCTTAAGACAACGAATCCTTGGTCATTTCTATTTTTGTTGAAAACATCAAAGCTTCTTTGTAGCTAATGAATATCTTTATTCTTGCTATTGAAAAATGAAAAAGATTTCATCTCCAAGCATGAATTTACTCTTGTTCCTCAAGCTTCTCTTAAAGCTTACTTATTCTGCATGTTGATTGTGACTACAAGATAGGATTCAATGGCTGCACTGTTCGAGAACATGAAGGAAATTTTTCATATATTTGCATATCTTGACTCTGAGTTTTCCTCATAAGCATTGTAGCTTTCTTATTACTATAAATTATTATTCTCTGCAAGGTGTCTCAAGGGATTTTTTATTGTGATATGTCGTGAGATAAATGCTTTCATTTATTGTTCTAGGGCTTTACAAAACAACAAGATATCATGAGTTATCATGAAACCCTAGCTCCTTTTCTTTTCATCTATAACTCGAGGGCTCCTTCAATGTCACTTTTCCAATGATTGTCACTATCTCTATAGGTTGAATAGCACTATCTTTTGACTACCTTATTGAGCCCGCCACTTATATGTTGAATATGTCTCAAAATTCCCTCCTATACTTGTGACCCATGGAGAAGTATAAAACTTCTTGCGACTACACTAAAAGAGTTTTGTGAATCTAATTTATAGGAGCAATGTGAAACTCTTAAACATTATGAACTACTTATTATTTATTTCAAGCCATCAATAGATGACTATTGATATCCTTTGTCCTAGCAGGCATGGTAACTAAAAGCATTAGAGCTTAGAAAAATTTCCAATGAAACCACAAAGAATGCTAGGCATCAGAGTTTCGATGCATATCCATAGTAATGATAACAACATACTCAATTCCTTACTAGAAAATTAACTTCAAAAAGCTTAAGGACTTGCACACCAAAGGATTTCTTAGACCACAATGATTGTTCTTGGCTCCTTTTATTATATTGAAGTTGTTGATGCTACTATTGTAAGCACAATTTCATACTTAGAATCTGCCTGCCATATCATTGTTGGGTTAGGTTGTCTTCTCAAATGGCATTCTTAGATGATTTGGGTGTTGAATGTGAACCTATCCAAGGCATGGTCAAGCTGTGTGTTTTATGTAAAATATAATATCTTCATTACTCATTTTCCCATGTAGATCACACTGTCCAATAGCTTGTTTATGCTTGCTTTCTCATTAGATTCATCCACTATGACATCTATGCCTTTTGTTGAAACTGCTTCCCTTCATATTATTTCCTAAGTGGTTGTTATTCATTATTATCTCATTATATGGGCATCACTCATTGATCCTCTTTTACTTGTAGACTGCCCTTTTGATATTCTTGCCACTTGAATGTCATGACTGATCCTTTTTACATAATATTGTGCATGAGTAAGATGACACAGTTCATTACCATTTGGGTCTAAGCTTTGCCAGATTAAACAAAAATTCACTAGAATGCCTAAATTGTCATACTACATCATTGTCAATGTCACTATACTTTATGAGTACCATTGTTTTTTATGACACTGTGATTCCATTGAACATCAATTAATTATTAATACTAGTGAATTCATCAACTTCACTGCTATGAATGATGAATTCATCCTTGATTGCATCACAATGTCATGGAAGACATAACAAGCTTGTCCTATCAAAACACAAAATGATAGCACATTGGGCTGAACCCTTGTAGGAGCCACATTTATCCCACATGCTATAATCAAATGAAACAAAATGGTAAGAAGGATTTCACCTATACCTGCACAATAAGCAAACATGTTAGATAAAACCAATTATATGATAGGTGTGCTTGATAATCCTCTTGTTTTCCTGGATATCTATGGTATATTTGGCTATTTGAATGCACATGAGGATCAAATCATATGTTTATATATGTATTCTCATATTTTGACTGGTGACCCTTCATTGCTCTAACAACACTTTTCTCACAGATGCAGGGAACCTAGGAGTAGCAAAGAGAGTATCAACTAGAAGTAGGACAAGTGAGAGGGACTAAAAATGATGTAGAACAAGGCAACCGAGATTCATCACTCAAGCAATGACAGGTCACATTTCTCTTTATGTGCATTCTTTTTCTTTTGTATCTAGAAATGTATAATGTTTTCCATTAAATGCATCTAGATAGTTAGTCCCACTGCTTGTGTGGGACATCATTCATTTTATTTATCAATAAAGACTACATTTTTTGGAAAGATTGTGTACTTCTCCTATGTTATATGTATTTGCATAATGCAATGTAGTATTGTAGTCTTTTGATTTTGTTTATGCACATGAATGTGACATAGTAGATTAAAATGTACCCTCTTTTCACTTATGGGTATGTGTTGGATCATGATGGGCCAAAAAGTGGCAATATGATGGGTATGTGGCTGGCAACTTTTTTTTACCCAAAATTGATGAAACAAAAAGGGTTTTTAAAGGAGATTCTCAACTTTCTACCAATATAAATTATGCTTTACTTTGAATTTAATAAGTAATTATTATTCATTTTCTATTCAAATTATGACTAAAGTCTTGATTGATAGATTGATTGAAAAACATCTACAACTTTCAAATGATATCACATTTTTTGAATCCAAAACATGTCTCACATTCTATGCTTCACATACTATAGGATTAAAAAAATAAAAATTGAATTTCATTAAGTTTTGACCAAGTTAAGGTGGTCAAACATATGATTTTTTTATATTTTTTAAAATTTGTAATAAAAAATTAATAAGTAATTATTTTACTTGGAAAAAAATTACAAAAAAATATGCATCACATTGGGACTTGAGTCCTCTACTTATATCTAAAATCTTATAAAAAATAATTATCATTTTATTGTGGTTAGGGTGGTCGGACAAACACCTACTTCTTATTTTTTCCCTGAAATTTAAGTACTACTGTATTGAAATTTCAAATTTTCACCAAATAGATTTTTAAAAAAAAAATAAACCTAGTAGTTTAGAAACTACAATCAATTTTCTACAAATTATATTCTTACATATTTTTTAAATAATATAGATAAGTTATTCAAATTTTTACGTTAAGTTGCCTAACTCTAATTTTTCTAATTTTTTGCCACTTAAGGGCCTATTTCTTCCATGATGATCCTACACATACCTTTGTAAAATATAAATAACACTACCTATTTGGTATAGTAGCAAAAATAGGTAACATTCTGGTGATATCTACTATATGTTTTCCTGCTAAACATCCTGACTAGTTGCCTGAAGCTTATCCATTAGGAACTAAGTCACCTAAAAGCTAACAAAAATTCAAAATAGTCTTGAACAATAATGTAACTCGCTAGTTTAGTGCATAATGCCTTGGAAATCTATTCAAACACCAAAACCTCAGAGGAAAATGACTTAACTATGCTAAACAACACTTAGGGAATTGAAAACTGCATCTAGAAACCAATTCTAACCTACCCTAACTAGCAAAGAATCTAGTCAAACAAAACCATTGACTGGATTTGCAAAATAATACCCACTTCTAATCAACGACTTATGCATTGCATGATTATGTATTACTGAAAGAACATGAAACACATGCAGGTATTCAATATACTATTGCAATGTTTCATGAAAGATGCAATTAAACTCACTTACACCTTGATTTTGATCATGCCTATATTATTGTCTTGGACTGGACAAGTGAGTTGAATTTGATCAATTTCAGCTACAAATCCAAAATCAACTTCTTCAATTGTATCCTCATACTTGGGTGCAAGAATGACCTTTGGTACTTCAATGGCCTCCAAACTAGCTAAATATCTAATTGTACAACCCCTAGAATGAAAAAACTTTAAACTTCCATTGTTGGTTGCTTCTCTTTCTTCCTACTTTTCATGGTTGTCCTACTTCATGGCCAAGTTTGGACAAGAGAGAAGACAATTTGAATGGTTAAGAAAAACAATATTACCTTCACCATTCATAATAAGTTTCCATGTTGATTCCTCCTCTAGGGTCAATGGACAATCCTCTTCCACTAGGCTCTTAGGAACAGTTGACTCAAGTTCAAACTAATCATTATCATCCAAGGAAGTACACTCCAACTTAGGCTTGTCCTCTTCAATGAAGGAAGGAAAAAGTTCAAACAATGAAGAAGCCTCTTGAAATAAAATTTCATTTGATAAACCAAAATCAAGCTTAGTTGTACAGCAGAAAGGAAACTCCTCCAACCATCTAAGAACTTGCAAATTAAGTTTGGGAGAAGTTTCTTGACCTAAGAAAATGAACTCCTCTCCATCAAGACCATATTTCTCCTATTGCTTCAAAACTTGTTCAAGCTTGTGAACCTTTAATTCTAGTCCAAAATGATTGTCAACCTCTAACAGGTACAATTCATTGTTATCCAACTTTGAACAAAACTGTTCAATTATCTTTGTTCATACCTCTTCATAAAGGTCAACATTAGCTTTTTCATCCATAACATGTTCAAAGATATCAAAGCTTGTATCCTAGACAATGGTGTCAGGTTCCATTTTATGCTCATCTTTATGATCCAAGGCTCCATTGTCATTCTGATTGTCATCAATCAACAACTCACCACATTGTTTGATGTCTTGTTCCTGTTTTGATACTACAATTGGGATGATTATAATCACACCACCTTCATCATGTTGAATGAATGAAGGTAAATCATCAATCCAAACTGTAGAATGTTGCTCTTCGTCAGCCTTTTTTTCCTCAAAATAAGGTTCATCTTGTTTGAAGCTTAATACATTAAACCTTGGAACCCCTATCCAAAAAAAAGGATTTAGAAAGGTAGCAGCTGATTGGGCTTCTTTAAAGAAAGAGGGCTCTTGAGAAAGCCATTGTTGAGGAGAGTCAGACTAATTTTGTACAAATATTACATTCTCTTGCATTGAATGGGACCCAATGAAACTTGGAACTTCAAATTTAGAAGACTTACTAGAGGATTCCAAAGGCTTACTTTTCTTAAAGCTTGTAAACATGTACTTGGGAACGTATTCTTTCATATGTTGGTTTATTGATCTAAAAGATGTTGGTTTGAAACTAGGAACACAAGGAGTTGATTGGGCTTCTAGCTCTTGAATTCAAGCAAGTAATAGCCTTATCTATTCTTCTTTTATAGCCAAATCCCCTGCAAAATCTTCCTCATATTGATTTCCTTATACCTCCACATACTGTTGGTTTTGATGAGCTTGGTAAGCCCATTCATTCTGTTGCAAGTCACACTCATGTTGCCTATCAACAAACCTCATCTTCTCTTGAAATCTTGACATTATGTATTCTATGCTCATGTTATCAACATGTTGAAGCTGATTCTATGAACAACCATGCTAACTTGAAATAAAAAGGATTTCTTGAGGTTGATTATGAGCATGCAGAGGCTTCCAATTAGGATGATTAGGGATGAGTGGGTGGATAACATATTGAACTTGCTAGTTACTTGTTCTAGAAAAGGTGTTTGGACCATTTTGAATGAGGCCAACAATATATCCATTTTGATGTGGTTGGTAGGAAGTGGCATGAACATCTCTTTCATGAAATGCAAAATGGTAAAATATATTTCCATGAAATGAAGACATCCTTTTTTCATTCAAGCAGTTGGAAAGTAGAAAATTAGATTTGCTTTCAATAAATTTTGAAACATACCAGAACTGGTACTGCTAAAACTAGTAACCTTAATCTTGGAGTCACCAAGTATGTATGCTAGACCTCTTAAAGGTCACAAATACTATTGCACATACTAGGACAACAGTATAATGAAAACTAAAATGAACTAAAAATTGTGTTTTAGTCCCACCAGGCATGCCAAAATTGTTATCACTTGAATGTACACCCTTTGTTGAACCCTGTTCAACCACTCCTATGAAACATTGGAAGACCTCTCAAAGTGTGGGATTTAAAAATAGAGATTAGCCTCCAAAAAAGGATGACTTCCTAAATGGTTATCACCTACCTAAGTTATTCTACTGTTCTACCAAGGAAAAGGGGAAGAAAAAAATGGATGAATTGAAAATGCTAAAAATGAAACTAAGAAGGTGATACACCAAACTAGCTAGGACATAAAAACTCAGTCTACAAACACTTGACTACAATGATGAAAAATAAACTTGCACAACTCATTACTACATGCATTTTTATAAGTGTTTCACAAAGAGGTTCTAATGCTCAAACTCTTAGGAGGAAGATAACTCCACAACTAAAAGTCATTTGCAATTTTGACATAGTTTGTAACCTACATTAACATACTTTTGCATAAAGGTGCTAAAATCTAAGAAAAAGCTATAAGGAAATGAAAAATACCTCACAAATAACTTGATCAATCACTTGAATGCACACAATAATGCAAAGAACAAGTAGGAAAAAATTCAAGTCAATGATATCCAAGACCATCACTATATTTCATGTAAAAATGAGTTGTAAAACACTATATTTTCTCCAAAGGACTCACAAAATTCACATGGCAGAAAAATAACAAGAATTGACTACAAATGAGTCACACAACTATATCCATCTACCAAGCAGATGCACCAAAATAGGAGCTATTAGTTCCATCCACTTGTATGCCTCCAAAAAGCCCAAAAAAATAGCAACCAATACTCCAAAAAATCTCCAATGTGTTGAAGAAGTCAAGTTTGACCATGTCAAACATTAAGGCACAAGAAAATGATGCCTAAATCATCTCCATTTCTTTAAAATTAGTCAAAACAAAACCCTATATTCCCTCCATATATTTGCAAATTTTAATAACCTCTCATATATGATTGCAAGGCACAAAAGCTCAACTATTCCCCCCTTTGACCCATTCTCAAGAACATACACCACCTTTTTCGAAATAAATATCATAGTTAAAATGATTTATACAACACCATTTTAACTATATTTTACATTTCAATATTATGACTCAACAATATGAGTCAATGCAAAAAATTAAAGACTTAAGGCTTACATCCTAAGTGTTAAAACTTACTCACTTGGGATATATGGGAAGGTTGGTGAACTCATTAGGTACATGGCAAGGGTATTAGTTTATTACAAATATTTAAAATGAAAGGAAAGAAAAATTCCTTAAGGAGGTCATCCAAAGTTAGGGTTGAAACCCTAATGACCAAAACCATGGGAAAAGCATCATTTCACATTTTATTTTCACTAAATCTTTCACGAAAAATTGAGGGTGCCGACATAGGGTTTTATGAGCTTTGTGGGGAATTTCATGGAAGATTATGGAGTTTCACATGCAATTTTTTGCAAAATCAAGCAGGTTGAGCTTGGGTAAGCCAGTTTTTGTAAAACTTGCATCATTTCTTTCATTATTTGCAAATGAAATACTCATTACGAGCTTTGTTGTGTAGAAATAATGATCATTCCTTCAAAAAATTTGTGTACTCCATATGCTTGATCTATTTTCCATGGAATAGAAAATACAGGGGTTTCTATTCATGTAGTTTGTGGCTTCAAATCTTGTATTTTCTGATTTTGTTCATTCATCATAATACCTTAAGACATGAATCCTTGGTCATTTCCATTTTTGTTGAAACCATCAAAGCTTCTTTGTAGCTTATGAATATCTTTATTCTTGTTGTTGAAAAATGAAAAATATTTCATCTCCAAGCACAGCTTTATTCCTATTCCTCAAGCTACTCTAAAAGCTTATTGATTATGCATGTTGACTATGACTACAAGGTAGGCTTCAATGGATGCACTATGTGAGAACACGAAGGAAATTTTGCATATATTTGCATATCTTGACTTTGAATTTTCCTCATAAGCAATATAGCTTTCTTCTTACTGCAAATTCTTATTCTTTGCAAGGAGTCTCGAGGGATTTGTTCTTGTGATATGTTATGAGATAAATGCTTTCATTTATTGTTCTAGGTCTTTACAAAACAACAAGATATCGTGGGTTATCATGAAACCCTAGCTCCGTTGCTTTTCATTTGTAACTCAAGGGCTCCTTCAATGTCACTCTTCCAGTGACAGTCACTATCTTTGTAGGTTGAATAACACTGTCTTTTGACTTCCTTACTGAGCCTGCCACTTATATGTGAGAGATGGCTCAAAATTACCTTCTATACTTGTGACCCATGTAGAAGTATAAAACTTACTGAGGCTACACTAAAAGATTTTGGTGAATCTAATTTATAGGAGCAATGTGAAACTCTTAAACATTATGACCTGCTTATTATTTCTTTCAACCCATCAATAGATGACTATTGGTATCCTTTGTCCTAGTAGGCATGACAACTAAAAGCATTAGAGCTCAGTAAATTTTCCAATGAAACCAAAAAGAATGCCAAACATTAGAGTTTTGATGCATATCCATTGTAATGATAACAATATACTCAATTCCTTACCAGAAAATCAAGTTTGAAGAAAGCTTAAGGACTCAAACACCAAAGGATTTCTTAGACCACAATGATTGTTCTTGGATCCTCTTATTATATTGAACTTGTTTCTACTACTATTGTAAGCACAATTTCATACATAGAATCTGCCTACCATACCTTTGCTAGGTTAGGCTATATCTTCTCATATGACATTATTAGATGATTTTGGCATTGACTCTAAACCTTTCCAGGTCATGGTCTAGCTGTGTGTTGTATGCAAAATACAGTATCTTCATTACTCATTTCACCATGTAGATCACATAGTCCATTAGCTTGTTTATGCTTTCTTTCTCATTAGATTCATCCACTATGACATCTAGGCCTTTTATTGACATTGTTTCCCTTTGTCTTATTTCCTAAGTGGTTTTTATGCATTATTATCTCACTATATGGGCATCACTCATTGATCCTCTTGTACTTGTAGACTGCCCTTTTGATGGTTGTGCTACTTGAATATCATGACTACTCCTTTTTACATAATATTGTGCATGAGTAAGATGACATAGTTCATTACCATTTGGGCCTGAGCTTTGCCTGATCAAACAAAAATGCATTGGAATGCTTTGACTGTCATACTACATCATTGTCAATGTCATTGTACTTGATGAGTACCATTGTTTTGTCTGACACTCTAATTCCATTGAGCATCAATTGATTATTAATAGTAGTGAATTCATCAACTTCACTGCTATGAATAATGAATTCATCCTTGATTGCATCACAGTTTAATGTAAGTCATAACAAGCTTATCCTATCAAAACATAAAATGATAGCACGCTAGGCTCAACTCTTGTGGGAGCCATATTTATCCCATGTGTTGTGATTAGATGAAACAAAACAATAACAAGGATTTAACCTATACCTGCACAAGAAGCAAATATGTTAGATAAAACCAAGCATATGATAGGTGTGCTTGATAACGCTCTTGTTTTCCTGGACATCTATGGTATGTTTGGAAATTGGCTATTTGAATGCACATGAGGATCAAATTATACGTTAAAAAATGTGTACTCATATTTTGATTGGTGACCCTTAATTGCTCTAACAACACTTTTCTCATAGATGTTGGGAACCTAGGAGTAACAAGGAGAGTATAATCTAGAAGTAGGACAAGTGAGAGACAAAAAATGATACAGAATGAGGAAATCAGGATTTTTCATTCAGGCAATGACGAGTCACATTTCTCTTTATGTGCATTATTTTTCTTTTGTATCTATAAATGTATAATGTTTTCCGTTATACGCATCTAGATAGTTATTCCCATGGCTTGTGTGGGACACCATTCATTTTAATTATCAATAAAAACTACATTTTTTTAAAAGATTGTGTACTTCTCCTATGTTATATGTATCTGCATAAAGCAATGCAGTATTGTAGTCTTCTAAATATTTTTATATACATGAATGTGACATAGCAGATTAAAAATGTACCCTCTTTTCACTTGTAAAATATAAACAACACTACATGTTTGGTCTAGTAGCAAATATAGGTAACAATATGTATATGTGTATATGTGTGTATGTGTGTGTGTATTGTAGACACGGTATGAATTTTACCTTTGGGTTGATGTATTGTATATTTATGGGTGATGAGCTCGTGTACATACATTGTATATTGATGTGTCATGAAACATTATTTTTTGAGATATATGAGATAAGATTCATTTTTGGTGGTGACATTTATGCATGCTATGTGATGATGTTTTGATTTCTATTTGATTTTATTATGCAATGGATTTATGTATGTAATGATGATCCTATTTGATGTTATGATAAATGATGTGATGGATTTATGATGATTCTTAGACTAGATATTGATATGATGTTTTTGTATTTTTGATGATATGATAATGACCTATATGATGTCTATGGCAATGGATGTAGGATATATACATGTAATGATATCTATATATGTGGTACATATGATCTACTAATGAATTTTTCTATGATATGATTTTGTGGATCGCCTAACATGTTTATGCATGTAGGATATATATGGATGTTATGGATGCACTATGTTTTATTTTTTGTTGTGTCATGATACATGTATGATTATGAGTTAGTGTGAGAGAAGATAGTAATGAGATGGTTATTATTGATTGATATCACATAATGAAATATATGATCAATGAGATGAGATAGATGGATAGAAATAGATTGATTTGGATGGATATGAATATTTATAGATATTGTGATTTTATTTTGTTCTTTTTTTGTCATCATAAAGTCATTTATTATGGAAAATAGATATATGTATAGCAAGGTATGAAAAACATGGTGGCTTTAGTATCCTTTTCATGGGAAATGACATTGCAAAGAAGAAGGATTGTTCTCATATATACTAGACATGATAGAACCTCATCAAAATATGTGAGGAAAATAAAATTTAAAGAATAGTATCCCCAATAAAAAAGAGTATTTAAATGACCTTATTTATATAAGAAGTTTGTTAATTCTAGAAGAAATTTCAACACACATATGGAATGTACATGCCCCATTAATGCGATAAGAATAGTCCACAAACACATCATATGAAAGTACTGACCTTGAATCATTCTCACTCCTCTAATCTCATGTAGATATCCTCTAGTAGCATAGGAATAGGGAAGTAGATAAATCAATAAAAGTAAAAAGACTCACTGACAATATGAAGAGTACTTTTGGATATATCTAATTATGATTTTGTAGGTAGCATTGACAATAGGAATAGTACTTCTGGATATATCTCATTATGGGAAAAGTGTAGTCAAGAAACCTATAGTGAAAATTAAATCAACTAAAGAAAAATATGTAACAACCATGTCAATAATATGTTAACCAATTTGAATGATGAAATTATTGATAGATTTATTGCAAGCACAAGATGAGACAGTACCGATATTTTTTATAGATTTGAAGAACAATTAGAAAATAAATTTACCAATTCATTAGCAAAGGAGAAATATGAGAATTTAAGATAAAGTTTGGGCATTGCAAATGAAGAAGCAATTAGTGATAAAAGTTGAGGGGGTGTTGGAATTCTCTATAACTTCTCCATGAAGCTACAAATGAATTAGTGTTAGGATCCAACAATCTCTCATTAAAACAATAAATAAAATATAAATGAACTTAAAATCAATTATAATTTTGAATTTTTGCATGTGATATTTCTATTGTTAGTTGTAACTATCTCTTAGGAAATCTTCTTCTCGAATTGTCAAAAGACCTCTATAAAAGGATGGAATTGTAATCAATTTGATTATTAAAAATAAAAAGAAAAATTTTAACTTAAAAAATTATAAATAAAGAATTATATTAATTTAAAATATTTTAAAAATATAATTATTTTAAAAAATTATTTTTAATTCTTTAAAATATATTTTTTTATATGTTTTTACTATCAATTTAAATATTTTCTTATTTATGTGAGTTGAGAGAGAGAGAGAGAGAGAGAGAGAGAGAGAGAGAGAGAGAGAGTATGTGTTTGTGTGTGTGCGCGTGTGTGTTCGTTACAAATTTATAATTGTAAAAATATCAATAAGAATTATTGTTGGATTAGCTTGTAGGTAGATATATTCATTGTTTTTAATGTTTTAATTTAATTATTTTAAATAAAAACAAATAAGATCATGCAAAGAGATAAAAAATAGTTGTTAAATTATAAAGGGAATAAAAAAATTGTGTTAAATTATAGTTTGTAAGTGATACAATAATATTTTTTTCTTTACTTTTAATTTTTTGATTTAGTTGTTTTATTTAAAAATAAATAAAATTATAATCTAATGAGGAGGATTATATATGTGGTCATGAGACTTTTCCTTATTTGTTCAATTGTAAAACGATACTCTTTAAACTATAAAATTCCTTTAGATTCAATTTGAATTAAAATTAAATTTATGTTTTGTTGTAAATTCAATATGAGTCATTTTGGAGTCATCTATAATTTGAATGAAATATTTTATTGTAAATAAAAATTGTTCATATATTCTCAAAATCTCACCTAAGAAAAGGAAACTCCCAACCAAAAGAAAACTTTATCTCCATCCAAATAATCACTTGATTTTTTTTCTAAAATTAGATTCATCTTCTTTTCATTCCAAAAATTAACACTCCTATAATATTTAAGATCAAACCAAAAAAATATTTTCTTGTGAATTTTCTTTCTAATTATTATTCTATTTTATTCAACAAACTTTTTTTTAGATATAGATGATAAATTCTTTAACTTAACTTCAATTTTATTAGAATATTAATTTCCTTGAACAATTTATTTTATTTCTTTATTATTAATTATTAAGATTTATAATTACACTATGCATATTGTAACACTTTAAAAGCAACTCCACATTATTTTGATGCATTTTCTTTTTCCTTTAATACATTTGCTATATTTTTCACTCCGTCTGTACACTCCAAAATTCTTGTGAGATCAACTGCCTAGTTTGATTTGGTTCCATCGTTTGCTTGTCACAGTTCTGCTGATTTATTGGTTGCTGCCCTAAATTACTAGGACCCGGAAGTAGTGGATCAAGAAACGGGTTTGTTGCATAATCAACGTTGGTGTATGCGACATCTTCTGATGTTGTTAATTCCCTGCAACTATTGCTACTCTTCATTTTACTTGGCATCGCAAGCAAAGCTAATGCCCAATCTCCTCCTGCCTCAACTGCATTGGACGTATGAGACGTCTCAGGGCAAGACAATATTTTGATTCCCAGAGATCGTGCATTGGCTTCCTCAATATCATTATCGTAATGGGTAGGCTGAGATTTCACATGAGCTTTATCCTTTTCATCCTCATTTTCTGTCTGCTGCCCTCCATCTTCTTCCTCCTTTTTATCTTCTTCCCATTTTTTCACCTCCAATGTAAAAACACATTCAGAACGAATTCCTACATTTCTCCAACAATACAATTGAGAGACGAAGTGCAGGAAGACAAAAAATTGCATTGCGCAGGGTTTCTAACAATCTGCTGAACAAATAAGAACCTGTTCATCTGGTGAAGGCCTTTCTTATAAATTTTAAGGGCGATCGTCGCTTCAGAAAAACCAAATTCAAAGAACGAGTCGGGCACCCTGCATAACGCCTCGTAAATTGAAGAGAAAACCATATCACAGTCGCTCATAATAAATTCAACCGTGTATCTAATCAAGGAAACATTAAGGTTTTCTTGTGAGGTGGGAACGCAGTCTAAGAGAAGGCGAAACGCCTTCTGTAAGGTGGCCGAATATTTGAGCAGGTCCTTATATTCCAAACGGGCAACTCTCTGTCGCCTGTCGTTAACCAAATCATATCTTGTGTGAATGAAATGAACGCGGAAGTACAAGTTGGTCGAGGGTGCGAGGGTGTGAATATTTGAGCAGGTCCTTATATTCCAAACGGGCAACTCCTTACCATAGTTGAGTATTCGAGGGTGCGAGAGTCGGAAGCGTCGAGGAAGTGGGAGATCTGGTGAAGTAATGTGGGCGTGAAGATTTGGTGCAGCTGGTCGACATAAGTATGATGGCCTTGTTTAATAATTGCGTGAAAGACAGAAAGGGACTTGAGAGCAACGTTCCAGGATCTAGTGTTTGTCAAGCGCCTGGTAAGAAATGCGGCAAGGAAAGCTCGCTCTCCAGATCTGTGAGAGAAGGTCGCAGTGAGAATCCTTTGGAGGTACTTTTCTTTGGGTTGATAGTTGTTGTAATTGGTGGCCTTAATGATTGCCACTTCCAGCTCACAGAAAAAGCTGGTGGCCGTGGCTACTGTTGCAGACGTTGCGTCCTTCATCGCATTTCTAAGTTTTTCCAGTTTCCACATTCTTGCTTTGCGGATTTTATATAATCGGGATAACTGATTTTAGCAGATCACTCTCTTCAACCAACAATTTCAATTTCAATCTTCGCACTCTTGCGTTTAATAGGCAAGGGGCGCGGCCTTTGGTGCAAATGGCACTGAAAGATCCGACCTTATCTTTTCAAGTAACTTAAGATTTTGAAAAAAACAATGAACCAATACGAGTGATCATAATTCAATCATTGCATGATGTGTTTCTAAAATGGTAAAGACATTCACTTCCCATATGTTATGTAGTAGCTAATTTTGAAACAAACCAAAACTAGCATGCACATATTAAACATTAATATATATAAAATGTGTTGCGAATTATCTTTCTCTAGGTGTCTATTTTCATCATTTTTTCTCTAATCAAAACTCTAATCCTAATCCTAATTGAATGCTATTTTAAATTGTAACCATTTTTTTCCCGTTCAGATTACCACTTCATATTTATCTTCCCAAAATTAATATTAAAATACATTTAAAATAATATTCAAGTTTTATTGAAAATATTTAAATTTTTTAAAAAGCAGAATCTCAAACAAAACTTACAACAAAATCATAAAAAGAAAATTGTTTTTTAAATTCATTTTAGGAAGTTAACAATAATCACTATGTTTTTTTTTTCAAAAGATAAGAAGATAAGATTTAAAAGTGAATATGGATTTGCATGTCGTTTGAACATCAATTTCTAGTTGAAGAATTTTTCCTTACACATTGTTTTTTTGGTGGATTCCATTTTAATACGCCTCTTGGCATAAATATATTTCGCCTGGAGGCATTAATGCCTACAACCTACCTACATTAATGAATAGCTCACATGGGTATCTTACAATTGAATATTTTACATCAAATAAATTTAATCAATTAGCTAAGTAACTAATTTTTATAATAGAGTTGGGATTGATAATTGAATTAAAATAAATATGATATTTTTAAGATAATAGAGAGACTTAGTTCTAGAAATTAATGAAGGAAGAATTAAATTAATATTATTCTAATTCAATTTGTTATTATCATAAAATTTTGTATCTTTGTCTAATGAATTTCTTTATCTAAATTATTACAAAAATTTATGCAAATTGATCCTAAGTCGTATGAGTTTGATCCTGTTTATTTTTTAGAATTAATTTGCTAGAAAGAACCCCTAAATACTTGTTCGCCTTCACCTTCTAAATATTTGAATCTATCAAGGTGGTGTTTAGAGACACCATTGAGGAGCTTTCCAACTACGCAGGTGAATGGGTTCTACTAGAGGTCAAATCACTTGGTGGACTAAACTAATGGTAAGGAGAAAGATTGAAGAAAACATTCAAAAACATGTAAGTGGACTATATAATGATGTGGATTCAATTTTTTTTATTGTCATTTGAAATTGAAGCATTATCTAGTTATTCTCCTCTTAGCATGTGGGCTCACTATATAATTAAGTGTTCATTAAATGTCTTTATATACCATGACATATCAACATCTCACATGAAAATTTTGTTAGGTTAGCTCGTAACATCCAATAGAAGGAAAAATAAAGTTGTGTTTTGAATTTGGAATTTTGGGAATCAATGTTTATTTCCCCGCTCCTTAAGTTTGACGTAGAGCAATCCCAAGTCACATGCTAATAATATAAAGAAACAAGTTGGTGGTCTCAAAATAGGGAGTGCATGAGTAGAAATAAATAGAAATTAGGCTAAATAAGTACATGGAAAATTATTGGATTGTGATTCATAATTAACACAAAATTATACTACTTGTCCACCTGATATTCATTAACAAATTCCCATCAAAGTGGACAAAAAACTAAAAGAGAAATGGCATGGGTCACTAATTTCACCATTACATTCCACCCACTTTGATGTGTGTGTCAATCTAAGATGAGCAATATTTTAAATCATAAGGATACTCATATCCAAAATGAAAGGTAAATATTCAAACAGTTATCTTTGAAATAGGATAAGTGATTCTTTTTGTACTCAAATTTGAATGAACTCTACATTAGAACCTACCAAAAAAAGTATGCAATGAGTAGCCTCTACCACATGATGAAAATAAGCACAAACTAAAAGTTATTTTAGTCATCTATAGAAAAATGGAAACAAAAGGAAAGTAATATAATATTATGCTCATTTAGAAAATGCTACTAGAAACTTTGCATGATACAATAAATACATTATAAGTGTTAGTGTGTTACAATCATTCTATTAAAAAATGCATCATATAGAAATGTGATAAATATCAACATGGTATAGATAATGCAATCAAAACTCTACAAAATATGCATGTGGTAAAATTTCATGTGATATTAACATGTGATTCGATAATAATCAACATAGTATGAACATGTGACTATAGAATGATATGAATTTTCCTAGATATGATGATGAGTCTCTTTCTAGCATGAGGTACTATTTGAAATCCCAAACCATATAAGCCTTCATTTAAATCAAAAGTATGCAAACAATTAGAGGCAATAAGAAAAATAGATCATGAAAAGCACATATACCTTATAAAAAACCATGTAAGTTTATGTTTAAATGAACTATAACCACCAAAGCACATGGAATAAGTTTGTATGAACATGTGACTACAAAATGATATAACTTTTCCTAGATATGATTATGTGTCCCTTTCTACCATAAGATACTATTTTAAATATCAAACCATAGAAACCCTCATTTATATCCAAAGGATGAAAATATTTAGAGGTGAGAAGAAAAATAGAGATTGAAAAACATGTATACCTTATATAAAATCCACACAAGTTTGTGTTTAAATGAAAGATAAACACAAAAGCACATGAAATAAGGTTTCCCAAGATTGGATGTTTAGAGTAATAGGTTTTTACTTAATTATTTTAATCATATTGATTAATTAATTAAGTCACTTTTACTTTATTTCACTTAAGCTAAACTTAGGCATTCTTTATTTTATTATTATTCCTAGGGTTTTCAACTTTAGGGTTTGGATCTCTTTTTATAAGGATTGATCTTTTGTAATATAATATACTTGATTAATACATTTTTTTTTCATGTTTCTAGAGCACCATTCTTGTGTCCCTTGATCTCTTTTGTGTGACATGTTCTTTGTTTGCAAGTGTTCATTGGGATTTGTGAGATTGTATTATCAACTTCTACATGGTATCAGACCTCCAAATCTGTAGCTTCCAGTTCCCTTTTTTAGGGATCTTTCCTTGAAGAATTTTTTTAGTGCATCTAGGGTCAAATAGACCTCTCCATTAAATCTAGAATTGCCAAAACGGTCAAGATTGACCTTTGTTTTGTTAAAATTGGCTTCCATTTTTCAGATCTATGAGGGTTTGAAGAAAGGGTTTGTTTGCCAAATCCAGGGGGTAGTTGGTTTTTCAAAATGCTTGGGGCCCAAATAGACCTCACCATCACGTTCAGAAGGCAAAAAAACCCTAAGATCAACTACCAAATCATCAAATTCTAATCCAGAAACCTTTGAGGCAATTTTTTTTGCCAAGGCTGTATAGCCTCCCCAGCATGTGGATCGAGGTAAAAATAAAAAATATTTTAATATTTTTTTCCTACATTTTTTTTTGTTAAATCGATAAAAAAATATATTGAAAATCCTTTTTAAAAAATGTTTTGGTTGTTGCTTTTGAATTAATTGTTTTATTAAAAATTGGATTATATTGGGGTGGTACCACACACCATAGTGGGGGCGATGCCTTGGGCCCCACCTCCATTGTGGAAAGGGTATGGATGACATTTTAATTCATACCACATAGTGGGGCATGGCCCCACCACCCCTTCCTATTTTTTCAATTTATTTAAAAAAAATAAAAATATTAATATAATTTTTTTTAATTGTTTTTTTTTAAATAAGCCCAATTGGGAAAATATGGCAATGACCATTTGGTCATCAATTTTAACGTCGTATTTCTATTGTGATGGCCATATGGCCTTCAATTTTTTTCCAACAAACTATGTAATTGCCCTTTTAGGGCAATTTTCTTTTGAAGACAATAACTTTTGCCCATGGTGTCGAAATTAGGAAAACAAGATATCATCAAAAAGAGGACTCAAAGTACTTTTCAGTAGTGTAGGTATTTTTTGGAAATTTTTTCTTAGGTCCCTATTATTTCTAGTCAAATCCATTCCTTTCTAGAGTTGCCTTCAGTGTTTTCGGCATAACTTTTGCATACAATATCAAAAATGGGCAAACAAGATATTATCAAAAAGCTAGTTTTGAGCTCTTTGTAGTGGTGTAGGTGGTTTCCAAATTTTATTTTTTGTTTCTTCCAAAAATACTTCTCAGATGTAGTCCTCTTGGACCTTATGGGCTCACATTGCATGTATTTTATCATCTATAAATGCATTGAAATAAAGTGCCTCATCTTCGTATGTGTAGTATTGGGATTCTTGCAAATAATATTGTGCCATTATTGTACTTGCACTATTATATAAAGTGTCATGGGGGGTTGAAGTTTTCCCTTGTTTGTCATCATACCTTTGTCTAGTGAGTGTTCATTCCACGACAATAGTGAATCACATTGATTCTTGCCTCATGCGTTTGTACCTTTTTTTGCACACCCTTTATACTTTGTTGGTACTTTCATGTTTTCAAACTTATATTTTCTTGGTTCTTCTTCATGCAATTCTTTCTGGCATTTAGTTTTAGTGTACCGATCATGACTCTCCCTTGTCAGGATTATGGGTGGTTTCTACTATTGGTGATATTGCTTCCTTGGTTTTGTTGGAGTGAGCTATGTATTCAGTATTTGTTCCTATGTACTTTTAGATACAGTGTACGTCAGTGGCTGGTTGCTTGTATTTCGTTGAGACATGGATCACTTACCATATGGGCACTCTTGCATTCAGGAGGCAACCTTCTATTTTCACTTGACCAGTTCTTTAGACTATTGGTACTTGTGCCATCTATATTTTTGAGTTATTGGTGTTTTCCTTGGCTTGCTATCAGATTTGAGTAGTGTCGTCAGGGACACTCATATATATTTGTCTTTTTTATCCTAATCATCATATGTTTCAGTGAAGTTTCTTCTTTCATCATTTTAGTAGTCATTCTACGATAGTGTTTGTAGCTTCTTCATCCTTCAATGGTGTTTTTCATGTTCATCCTTTGTTCCTATGTTTTGGGACACTTGTTCTTATTCTTTTTGGGACATTCTTGTTTGGAGGCTTCTTATTATTCCTTCACATGTATTTCTCTCTTTTGGAGAGGATTTTTTCCCATGAGGTTTTCTCCTTTTCTCCTATTGTGAGAGATCTTTTACATTTGTACATGGGTACCTCATTAGGCCTAGTTTTTGGGACCCATCTTTACTTTCATGCATACGTCCTTAGTTTTTTAGCTTCTCCCTAATTTCATCTTAAGGGGGGGTGTTAGAGTAATAGGTTGTTTAATTAATTAATTTAATAATATTGATTAATTAATTAAGTCACCTTTACTTTATTTCACTTAAGCTAAACTTAGGAATTCTTTATTTTACTATTATTTCTAGGGTTTTCACCTTTAGGGTTTGGATATCCTTTTATAAGGATTGATCATTTGTAATCTAATATACTTGATTAATGCATTTTTGCTTCATGTTTGTAGAGCACCATTCTTGTGTCTCTTGATCTCTTTTGTGTGATAGGTTATTTGTTTGTAAGTTTTCATTAGGATCTGTGAGGTTGGATTATCAACTTCTACACACATAAATAAAATATAGGCATAAACATGTATATTAAAATTTTCACCCAATATAAGCAAATGATAAAATAAATATGTCCTTAAAGCTTGGCAAGGATCATATATCAAGGATGTAAAATATAGGGTATGAAAAGCATGATAAGTGTTATTCTAACCATCTTGTTAATGAGGTTGTTCACCCCTTCATACAATTCTTAGAAAATGTAATCATTTTCCCCTAAATATAGCTCCTTCAAGTAGGAATTACTAATTGTCTAGAGAATTATTATTCATTTGAAGTAAAAAAAAAATGTGAATTTTAATTTAATGTTTCATATATTATGGAGGTTGAATTGGTGATAAATATGGAAATAAAGATTACAACATGTTTAAAATAGTGAATTTTGATGAAGACTTTAAACATGTTACCTAGACCACTAGATCTAAAGAGGAGAGTTCTTAGTGTCCAAAATTTTAGAAGCTCGTATCCTATTCTTCCTTCAAATATGTACTATTCAATATATCTCTCAAAAAAAGAATTGTCATTGATGGCCTTTAGAAGCACCACTCCCAATTGGAACTGTTATTTGGAATACCACTCCCACTTTTTGTATTAAAATATTTAATGGATAACTTATTACATTTTTTAGTTGCAACTCTAGTCTTCAAGTTCTTATCAAACTTTGTTAGAAAAATTCATGTTCAATGCATTTTTGATTCATAGGAAAACTTTTAGGGATTAAATAGAGTTTCAAATAAAAATAATATCATGACTTTTTTTCAAGTATACTTTTTTGTCTTTGTTTTGATGTAACCTTTCTCCAAAATAAACTTAATAAGCACTTAATATAGTTTGATATTTTCTATGTTCATAATTTTTTTTTTAATATAAAATTAAGTTCTAAGTATTTTAGAGGATTTGAACACTCATCCAAAAGAAGAAGAAGAAGAATTGATTTAATTTGAAGATAAATCTATTTTGACTTTTAGATGTAGGCATGTATGTTAATTGTTATTTACTATTAATTATAAACTATTGTTAAATTATGATTTGTCAATTTTATGTGTCCATATATTATTAAATTTTTGAATATGTGTTCTAATATCAATATTTACTATAATAGATGTGTTAAAATATTCTTATTTCATTTTGTTGTGTTTCAAAAAATGAATAAAAAATATAGAAATATAAATATAAAATCTTCAATTGAATCAATGAGGTTCTCAACTATCCCTATTTAATATATCCTTGAACACCACCCTATTTTGACATTAATTTTTGGTGCTACTGTTGACGATGGTACCTCTATTGAGGATGGTGCTTTTAGGTGATACTAGGTTTATACTTCAGTAATCAAAACTAGTATTTATTTGATATAAAAATTAATTTCTTAAATTTAAATTTCTTCTAAATGGTTAGAAAAGGGGACTCACAAGGCCATTTTGTAGTGAATAACCCCTATCCGCATTACAACAACAAAATATATAGGGAAAATAATTGAGTAGAAAATATACTTAAGGTAAGAAACATTACCTCAACCTTTTGAGAACACCCAACAACTCAATAAAAATCAACTAGAAAATAAACAAGGTATTTCTCAAATAAACCAAGAAATTATACAAGTTGAAGGAATCATTTTAGACAACCCAATATAAAATCACAATGGAAAACTAGATAATAATGCAGAATGTTCACCCACCCAATCAAATTAAATCCATTTCAATTTGTAATATTTCATTTTAATATGTAATTATCCATTTTTTATTGAAATATTTGAAATAATTATCCATCTGAATGGTAGCCTTATATAATATATAATTCTAAGTATTCAACTATGGCCTTGCCTTGAAATTTCAATTATGCCAAAGAGTAAAAAAATTCTATCAATTTTTATAATTCTCATCAATTATAGCTATCTACTAAATTTTGTATAGTATAATTTTTATTACATGATCAATTTAATTTACCTTAATATATCCTTGACTTGTCGTTTTGTCATTACTTGTAAATGGGAATAGAATCCCTCGTTTTATAAGATAGGTAATATGTCCTCTCATTCCTTACATAGCTAGTTCCAAACTAACCAATTGAGACTTACGTATTTGAGTAGATTTATCCTCTTTCAAAAATTCGTTCACCTTGATTTTGGTAGCTCTTTTGTTATCAATCCCAATCAGAAATTAAATTTTCAGAAAATATTTCATACAATTTTTGCACAAAAAATTTGGGCATATACGAAATTTGGAGAAAGAGAGGTCAAGAACTTTTTAGTCTCTAATTTGATCTCTACACTCAAATTTCAAGTAGAGTCTACAAATTTCAATGTAGATTCAACCTCTCCAACCATCTATTCAATTATAGCCCAATATTAGAGGTATAACTCTTGAATCAAGTGGGTGACAACTAAATATTGATTGACACTTTCTAATTCCCTATATAAATTTTGAACCATTTGATATCTAGAACAAAGTATTCACTCAATTGTTTCATTTGATTCTACCAATTATCAAATGTTATTATAGACATTATTTTATGCATTATGTACATGGATATTTACACATGGTATTAATCCTACTTAGGTGTTCCAGTTAGTTAGAGGGAGATAAATTTTAACTAGTTTAAGTTAGAGGGAGTCAACTACTTAGCTCCATTATTAAAGGTGGTGGTTTATCAACTCTGCCCTATTTGTACATTCATTTTTTGGTTAATACATATTTATTATATCTAATTTTATGTATTATTTATCTTGCATATTTTATTTTCATCTCGTATTAGGAGTATGTGTTTTCTTATCTTACAAGGCTCAATATATACTAGAATTATATCCAAAGATATTTGAAAATATTACATGGTATCAAATCCATTCTAGGTTTTGATTTTTTAGTTTATATTGTCTATTAAGTTTAATTTATAAATACAAGTTCATCAAAATGTTCAAGTTATTTTGTTTGTCTTGGTTTTTTGTGTGTTCAATAAAACATTAGGCAAAGCTCATCAATCTGGATTTTCTTTGATGATTTTATAGGCTATGCATGGTGTGTGGAGGTTTAACAATATATACAAGTGTGTTGTCCCCTAATGATGACTAGCTCATTTTTAAAAAAATTGAAATTAAACCATCACTTGATGCATTGATAGTCTAGGTTTCCAATGGGATTTTTCATATCATTCATTTTGAGCATGATTAGGGGTTGTTGTTTTGAAACCCTATTGCTAGTTAATCAAATAATTCCCTATTTTCACAAATCATCATCCAAACTATAATCACTAATTCAAATTGGTTGATATAGGTGGATGATGCCAACTCGAATTCCAAATGCCGAAATTGAAGATTGTTTTATACTCAAAATCAAACTCCTACATTGGTGAAAAATTGAAAATAATTAAATTTTGAAAACCATGTGTTTCTGGGAGGATATATCTTAGAGGGGTGTTCCTAGGAGTTTTTTGAGTAATGTGGCAAGTTTGTATAGCAACCCAATTTCTATATTGAGAGAAATTAAAGTTTTATTTTTTTGAAAAAATATTAGAAATAATTAAAATCTAAATATTGGTTTCTTGAAGTGAAGTTACTTTTCTAAATTTTAAAATAATTATTAGATTAGGTTTTTTTGAGTGTTTCAAAGTGTCATTTGAGGAATATTGAGTGGGCTTAAACTTATTGCTTTCTAAATCCTAACCTCATTTCTCACCTCTACTCATTTCCTAAACCCTATTGCTCACAAAATTACAATTTATAACCTCATTGCTCAACTATGCCCATTTCCTAACCTTCATTTGCTCGTGTTTAAAAAAAAATTAACTTAATTTTCTTATATTTGGGTAAATTACAACCCTATTGCTCAACTTTTTCCAAATTCTAACCTTGTTGTTCAAGTTTGTCACTTTTCTAACCCATTTTGCTCACATTTTAATAATTTTAGCCTTCATTTTCTTACATTTGAATAAATTTTAACCTCGCAAAAAAAATTAAAAATTCTTAACTTGTGAGCATTTAAAAAGGAAAGGGGAAACAAGGTTAGTTTATTTCATAGCATTCATGTAGAGTAATGATTTCATATATCAATGAAGTTCAATGTTTAAGCAGCCTTGTGAAGACTTTTGGAAAAATGAAAATTACAAACTTGTAGACTTCTACGGAAGCATAGCCAAGGTACATGTAATGTTTGATAGAGCATCTCAAGATAAAACTGAGATAGAGCAGCATAGAGAGTAGTTTTTAGTTACCGACATGACCAACACTAGTATGGGAGCTTTGAAACAGTAAATAGGCATCATGTAAAAGCACAAAGGAATAAGGGTTTTCTCAAATATTCTAGTTGCAAATATTTTGGTAGACATCCATATAAAGTACTACATTTGATACAAGATATGTTGGTTGATAATATCTCACTTAATTCATTTACTTACAAATTTTGGATGAAAAATTGTGTTGACATTTCAAAAATTAATGGAGTGGAGAAAGAATTAGATGAATTGAAACTTGATGCTAGATTCAAATATGATCATTCTATTTATAATAACCTACCAACCATTTATATCAAAGAGGGGTTTATTAAGAAAGCGTAGGATGCCTTGATAGAAATAGAGCACAAGATTTTCATGAAGGATCATAGTGCTTATAATTCCCTTATTATAATACATACAAAGCTTGGTGTTAAAGGTCAAGCATATTAATATGGAAGAAGTTTTCAAAATCCATTCCCAAGATGACCAATGCAAACTATATATGCATGCTTGCTTCATTGGTGAAGCTTGCATACATCAAGGGAGCCCAGAAGTGTTTTAGAAATGGGAATATGATGGCCTAAGTTATGATATCAAAGTACCAAATATATTAATTGGTGCTTATCTTACTGAAGGGATTATAAAAAGGAAAAATCACTTCTTGAACATGCCTGAAAAAAAGGAGGCAAACCAATTACAAAACATGGGATATGTTAGTGGATGGATATTTAAAACAAAAACAAATAGATTAAGCTATAGGAGCCATGAATAGATCTATTTCAAAGGTAAAATATTGTTAATGGTAGTGTAAACTAGGGAAGGCACTTTCCATTCTAAAACTTTTTGAGGTATCAGGTACTATTGATGGTGTAGAGGATATGTTCAAAAGGCTAAGAAATGTTGACCATGTTAATATAGATACTTATAACTCATTGGTTTGTATATATATTCAAGGTGGAATGTTAAAGGCACACAAATTATTTTTAAAAATGCCTTGAAGACAAATGTGGTCTCATGAAATGCATGATTGTAGCATAAGCACTAAATGAATTTTTTGTTCAAAAGGCTTTAGAAAGTTTTAAGAAAAAGAAAAAAAGGTATAAAGTTGAATTCTTTGATCTTTGCAAACATCATCACTAAGAGTTCTAGAATGAAGGGAAGCTAGGTAGGTGGAAAAGCTTCTAACACTAATCTATCAAAGGAGAGAATGTGCAAATTTCTACAACTTCAAACACTTATCCAATTACAACAAAGAAGATGTACATAATAGGTAAACCAAATAGCATCAAAGATATAATAAAAATATATACCACCAAATATATGTGGGGAAAAACCTTTTAGGGGAAAAACCCCACGCTCCAAAAGCCTGAACAATGTATTATTTGTAAACAAACAATTGCAATATACTTGCAGTGCAAGACTTTCTAGGATTTTAACTATGTTATAATTTTGGAGTCAATCTGGTAGCATAACAATATCACATAATAACATCATACAACTCCAAAATACAAGTGCTTAATATATAGGAGCTTACAATGCATAAATTAGATATTTCTAAATTGACTGCCAAAGGCTGAAGATGCAACATGGAAAGCACCAAAACCACTACACATACATAACAGAAAGTTTCCAATTTTCACCACATGCAACACAACAATTTCCAATTGTCACTAAACTTGCACATGAAAATATTGTTCTTGCCAAATAATAACTACACCTTGAAAATTCACATTCCATGCAAACTCAACACAAAAATAGAAAATTCCTTCATGCACAACTCTACCTGTAAGCGGTAACTTCCCAATTGACTCCTAAAAAATAAAAATTGTGGATTATAACTTCACAAGACAATAGGGGGAAGTTTATAATCATTAAATATTTAAATAATCAATGCTACAAAAAAAAAAAAGTTTGAGACAACTTCATTTTCCTAACATTCTCCCACTTTTCGAACACCTTTGAAGAGTCAATAGAAGTAACAGGATTTAACTATTAGAGGTCATGAGGCCCATAGACTTCACACACCATCTAAATAAGTTCTTTATGTTCACTGGCTTTGTCAATGCATCTGCAACATTCATCAGGGTGTCAACCTTATCTAACTTCACCTTTCCATCTTCCACCATATCACAAACAAAATGAAACTATACATCAATATGCTTTGTTCTATCATGGAAAGTAGGATTCTTTGAAAAATAAATGGAACTCTGATTGCCACAACAAATAATGATCTAACCTACATCAAACCCAACATCTGAACACAAATGCTTAAGCCAAATAGCTTCCTTACAAGAATGAGTAGTTGTCATGTACTATGATTTTGTTGTAGATAGAGAGACTACATACTGCTTACTCATCCAACTAGTGGCACCGCCAAACATAGTGAATACATATCCATAGGTGGATCTACTAATGTCTATATCTCCCACCCAATCAAAATCCACATACCCAAAAATACAAACTGAATGTTGAGGTCCACTGGGATAATTGTGAAAACACAGGGCATACTCAAAAGTACCTCCTAAGTATCTGAACACTCTCTTAACTACATCCCAATGCACCCATCCAATATTAGCCATAAAACAACTTAGGACTTCGACTGGTAGGTGAGTGTAGTATCATGGGGGTCCAAAAAGTGGCAATATGACCCAAAAGTGGTTGACAACATTTTTTGTCCAAATTTGATGAAATTGTAGATGTTCAAATTATACGGATTGATATCGTGCACTTGATCTTGATTTACTAACACCAATTCTCCCTAAATCACTTCTTTTCTAACCAATTAATTGGATAATCCTTATTTAATTAATTCATCATGATTCCTCTTTTAATTAAATTATAAATCAATTTTATTTGATTAAATCATAATTCCTCTTTGGCTAAATAAATCAATTTTATCTAATCAAATCCTAATGTTCCTCTCTCAATTAAATAAATCATTTTATTTAATTAAATCCTAAGGTTATCTCTTTTAATTGAATAAATCATCTTTATTTGATTAAAATCTAATGTTCTTCATTTAATTGAATAAATAAAACTTTATTTAATTAAATAAATAATGTTCATTATTCCTCTCATTTGACTTAAATAAATCTAAAAATCTAAGTCAAATGTCATATCAACTAATTCTATCCAAAGTTAATTAAATCCTAATTAACTTTAACTATAATCTTTAAATCCTCTAGATTTTGCAACTTGCACACATAAATCAAATTATTTGATTTATTATTTCATCTATTTTCATTCAAAAAAGGCATCTCATTAGAATATTCCTCCAATTTGAAAACTCCCTCCTAAAAGGACTTGCCCTCCAACATGGCATTTATGGCTCTTACGTGTCCTTTTTCTTGAGCCAAGTGACATTAACTCATCTTTCAACTCTCCCTCCACAAGTCACTTCTTCAAATTTCAAATTCCACCTAATTGTATTTATCATGTACATTGATCAAAATGTGCTCCACTCTCTTCAATAGCATGTTGACAAGTGGCACAATTCCATTGGTCTCTCTTTAGTCCCACATCCTTCATGTTTCTCATTTCTCCATCCCTCTTTCCTATAAATGGAAGACTTCTCTATTGATTTTGGATCCACAACTTTATGAAGTCATTATCTATAGATTTCATGAAAGTTCATCCATTGTTCATCAAGGTTTCCATAACATTTCAACACCATAGCTAGGTTATTGAGAATTTTCACCAAGAATCAATCATTTATCATCATGCTTGACTAGGAATTGGGAAAAGGGATTCTTTCCACATCAAAGAAGCACCAATTCCCTCATGGGATGCTAGGTTTGAGCACTTGAATAGGATTTAAATAACTTTCATTTGGTTTCTTTGTTTTGTTTCAAGATTGTTCATTGTGTTTTGAATGAATCTCATGGGGAATGCTAGTTTAGATTTGTTTATTGACTAACATTGAGTTGTTTTTCCATGTTTGAGTAGGTCTAGATCTACCTTTCACATTTTGGTGCTAGAAGGAAGGCACACATTTCAAAATTAACACATTTTTTGTTAAAATTCTACCATTCTTTTCAAATTTTTGTGTCTTCAGGTAAGAGCGATGCTGGGAAGGTCAAGCAGTGATGCTCTTAGTCCAACAACACTTCCTCTGCTTCAAAGCATGATGTTGAATTGAATCTCTAGGTATGTGCAAGATCATCATGGAAAAAACAAGCCCTTAAGTGGCAAAAAATTCAAAAAAATCAGAGTTAGGAAACTTGAGATAAAAATTTGAATAAGTTATTTATATTATTTCAAAAATATCTACAAATAGAATCTGTAGAAAATTGAATGTAGTTTCTAAACTAACAGGTTTTTTAAAAATAAAATAAAAAATTATTTGGTGAAAATTTGAAATTTCAATGCAATAGTACTTAAATTTTAGGGAAAAAATAAGAAGTAGGTGTCTGTCTAACCTAACCACAATAAAGTGATAATATTTTTTTATAATATTTTAGACATAAGTAGAGGAATCATGTTCGGATGTGATTCATATTTTTTTGTAATTTTTTCCAAGTAAATAATTAATTATGAATTTTTTATTACAACTTTTAAAAAATATAAAAACTCGTATGTCTGACCACCTTAACTTGGTCAAAACTTCATGAAATTCAAATTTTCTTTTTTTAATCCTATAGTATGCAAATCAAAGAATGTGATGCATGTTTTGGATTCAAAAAATGTGATACTGTTTGAAAGTTATAGATGTTTTTCAATCAGCCTATCAATTAGGACTTTAGTTATAATTCAAATAGAAAATGAATAATAATTATTTATTAAATTCAAAGTAAAGAATAATTTATATTGGTGGAAAGCTGAGAATCTCCTTTAAAAACCCTTTTCATTTCATCAATTTTGGAGAAAAAAAAGTTGTCAGCCACATACCCTACAAATACCCATCATATCGCCACTTTTTGGCCCATCATGATCCTACACATACCCCTCTGAGGAATGGACTAGTCAAACTCCAAAGTGTGATGCAATTGTAGTCTTTGTTTTTCCACAGACTGACACTGACTTCACTAGAGTGACACCAACTTCTTCAAATAGTGACGCCTCTGTGGATTGCAACATTGGAGTTTGGTAAAAGGCCACCTTTTACTTTTATTTTAACATGTGCTTTTTATATTGATCACCTTGGACTTCTAACCTTCTCTTGTGGCTTTGTTTTCTATAGGCTAATCAATTTTTGTAGGTTGAGGTGATCAAAAAGGGAAGGAGGAAATGAAGAGAATAATTTCTATGGCATTATCACATGATTGTAACAAGTGTTTTTAAACACTTTTGGAGCAATTATAATCCCATTTTTAAGGACATTGTTATCTTCAGTTTTTAGGACTCAAATAAATTTTATTTGGGCTTTAAAAGGAACAATCAAAGGGTTAAAAATAGCTTTAGGAACTTACTAGAGTTGGTTTTGGATTTTAAAAATTGAAAAAGCAAACTTCACACTTCATCTTGGTGCTATAAAAAGAATCCATTTCTACTTTGAGGTATAAAATGAACATGTGTTTTCCGTGTTTTGTAATATTTTTACAAAGTAATATCATTCAAAAGGTGTATGCACTTCTCTTGTACTTCACGGTGATCTTGAGAATCAAAAGTATTTTTGTGATATTAAGTTGTATAAAAGATTGCCTCCACACTTCAATTTGGGCTTTTAAAATTGAACAAATCTTGCTAGTGTGAGTTAATTATATCGTTTGTGTTCTCTCTTTGTTCACACAAACAAAGATTGATTGAACTAAAAATGTGCTTGCTCACTATTTTCACCTTTAGAAGGGCCTACCTAAGACTAATTCAAAGGTGAATCCAACCGGTTTTTTGTGTGGGCCGATATACAAATGTATAAGACTAAACTATCAAGTCCTCATGGTATGTAGGCCTTAGCCTTACCGTGTCTTTCAAAATGGGATACTACCATAAAAAATATAAGAGACCCTAGTAGGATTGATTAAAGCCTTTAGTGGCTTGATGGAAACTCGCAAGGTGCCATGTCCCCAATCACCCTGACTAAGAACCAATTTGTATATAGGCTAAAATATTTACTATTTGTTGGTGCAAGAATGTTCGTTCTGAAGTCGTCCCACATTTTTGTGGTTTTTAGTAGAGACAAGAAGTTTTTCAAGGGATTTTCATGAAAGTTGAAGCTTGGATGACCTAAGAAGTGTGTGTCATGGAGGGAAGACAGTGTGGTTAAGCTTCTAATCATCCACTAAAAATAGGTGCAACTAGATTTATTCAAGTGGGAACTCAACAAATATTATCTCTTTCTATCCTAGGGTTGTGCATTATTTTGGAATCAAAACAATTTGCATGGATCTAAAACATTGGAAAATAAACATTCAACAAAATCATCAAAATTTCAAACCCTTTAGGAGGAGCAAGTACCTTTGAAAAAATCCAAGTGCTATTGCTTTCCCTAGGCATTCCATCCTTAGAGGCTTCTAAGTATTTGGATTTACATCTTGATTTTCTCTTACTAAATCCAACATTAGGGAACTATTTCCTTAATTTCCTTGATTTCCACATAATGGACTTTGTGGGATGAAAAGAAATTGGGACATTAGACATTTATTTTGAAAAACTAAGGCAATAAAGTGTTTGTGGTAAAAAGAACTCATTAAGAAAAGATAAGAAACAATTGGACCTCACACATGTGTTCTCTCAAATGATTTCCTTAAAGATCAAAATCCAAAAACCAAAGTCCAAAGGTCTTAGTCAAAAAGATATCAAGAATTTTCAGTCCATGCTTTACGAAGTTAGGGAAAGATTGGTCTATAACTTTTACAAATGTGCATCAAAATACAATCCCAACTTGTACTCATTTTATTATTTCCAAAATTTGATTCTTTTTCAAAGGTTTGAGTTTCTCACATAGGAAGTATAGCATGTTCTTCAATACCAAGGGCTTGTAAGGAAAATTCTCTTTAGGTTCACTTAGGATCAAAAGCAACACTTTCATCCATCCTCAAACATCAAATCAAAATCATCTCACAAACAACTCTTAGAAATCTTGAAAAAATCCTTTATGCACTATACTTTTGGAAAATCCTTTAAATCAAATCAAAATCATCTTATTTGACTAGGTGTGTGTAGATGAATCCTTCTTCATACATTTAGTCAAATTATCAATCCTTGTGAACAAGTTTATCCCTTGATAATGTCCAACATCTTGGGGTCTATAAGTTCATTATCCAAAATCCAAATCAAATCAAAATCAAATCCAAATAAAAACCAAATCAAAGTCAAAATCAAATCCAAATAAAATCAAAAATAAAAAATCCAAAAGTCCCAAAGTCTAGTATCTCCTTCAATATTTCTTAAGAGTTCAATCTTTCACATCATTCATCTTTCATTTTCCTCATCATCACCCTTTGATCCTTAATATCAGGTAGATTTTCTTTTTTGTGCCTAAAGTTTAGATCTATCTAAGGATTTAGTGGTTCACCTCCCACATTCCTAAAAATTGATCCCTATTTTATGGTTCAAACTAGATCTCAACACAAGAAAAACATGGAAACCAACAAAGAAACATCTACTTCAAGTGACTTGAGTCAAACCGCTCCCAAAATCAATCCCATCAGATCTAGCAATCCCCCACTTAACCTTCCTCAACTTCCACAAGATCCTCAAGAGGGAGGTTACCAAGTGGAGGACATCACCAATGATGTCTTAGGGATGACTCAAGATAAAATCATAGAAATGGTCCAAAATCCTGAAACTCACAAAATTTTCAATGCTATGATGAGACTTAATCCTTCACAATACATGTTAGAATTGGAAAATGAAGGGGATAAACTCCCTTTTTATTATGATGTAAGCACTATTGTGGAGAAACCTCTTGGGATTATGCCATCGGTCTCATTTACACCTTCCTTCCAAAGCATCATTCAATCCATCCTGCAACCAACATCATCTCATGCACCAAGTCAACCCATGGTTACCAAGGGGAGTTCATTGCTTCATGCTCTTCAAACAAATCCCTTTGTAAACAACCAAGACTTGGATGCAACCACCATCTTGGTTCAATCTGTCCCTCAAGATCCAAAACACCCATACGTTCTACTTGTCTTTCTTGACACCAACAATCCATCCACCTTCTCTGCGACTCTGTCAAACCCTCTCAAAACAAAAGTCTCTCTCCCCATGACCTCACAAGGAGAAGGTGGATTATTTATACATGGGGGAATCTTTGATCCCTCATGATCTTCATTTTCTCAAGGGAACACACCACCCATCTTCCCACCCTTTCCTCCTCTACCATTGACATCCACACCAATTCTCGGTTTAGGGCAACCCCCTTTACCAATCCTCAATCAAACAAATCAAGGAAATCCTCTGACCATAAATTAAATTAGTGTACCAAATCCTCCAAACATGCCACTAATATCATAACAATAGGTGACATAAATCCAAGCGACACCATCAATCATAACATCTCAAAATATGGTCTCCCAAGGACCTATCATATCAACTGGACCATCCACCACACAAATTATCAATCTGACATCACCTCAACAACCACCTCAACAAGCTCCCATCACAATATCTCACACCATTCTGAATCCTCCACCTCCACCATAAAGACTAAACATGGTGAACCAATATAGTATCACATTGCAAGCAACTCAACAAGCCTATCAAAAGGAACTTCAACAATTTCAAAATCAACAAGCTACATAGATAGTTGCCCAACAAGTACAAACACAACAAGCTGCCCAATCCCAAGTGTTATTGCAACAACAAGCTACACAAGCAGCACAAGTTGCACAAGTTGCAAGGCTGTCTAGGCTACACACGCTGCCCAACAAGCTCAAGCTCAAGCTCAAGCTCAATATCAAGACCAACAAGATCAATATCAAGAACAACAACAAGTGGCTCAATAGCAAGCATATCAAAAATCTTTTCAACAATAACAAGCACAACAAGAATCATCCCGACTACTAGCCCAACAAAAAGCATTATTGGCACAACAACAACAATCCCAACAACAAGCATTGTTGGCACAACAACGACAAGACCAACAACAAGAATTTTTGGCACAATAGAAAATGCAAGCATACTAACAAGTATTATTGGCACAAAAAAGCTTGCAACCACCCCCCACGAACACCCAAAAAAATCCACCCATCACTCGAACAATCACACCACCTCAAAACACTTTCATCCCATCACCCGATTCACAAGATGATGTTTCTACACAAATCAAACTTCTTTCACAACAAGTGCTAGACCTCCAATCAAGGAAGATGACAAAAAAACCAAGGAACTTGTGCCCTTATCCATTTTATAGAAGCCTTGTGATGGTTCTATTCCCAAAGGGGTTTGAGATACCTAAATTTGGAAATATCGTGGGACTGGTAACCCTAAAGATCACATCAATGAATTCTAGGTAAATTTTATGGAGGTTGAATACAATGACACTTATCTAATGTGACTATTCCCTCAAAGTTTGGTTGGAACTGCAATGGAATGGTTCTCTTTTTTTCCCCTTGGAATCAAAAAGTTCTAAGAAATTGTGGATGGCTTCATATGGAACTATGCGTTCAACATAGGCATGGATGTAAGTCTAGAAGAACTATTTGCTCTCAAATAAACGAGAGCAAATGATGCATTCTAACGATGGTGATCCAAGGCCAACAGGAGAAAATGGACCATGCTAGAAGAACAAAAAATTGACACTATCATTGCTAATCTTGAAGGAACTTTGTCCTTCCATCTAAAAATACAGTGCATCACCACGTACGACCATTTGATCCCCGAGGCACTCAACATCGAACGAGCCCTTATCACACAAGGGGGGACACCCACTTATCAAGACAACCACCCATCAACCAATTACAATGATAAACCTTTCACATGGGAAAAGAACAAGAATTTCACTAACAATGGTGTCGTTGATGCCAAAGTTGTCAACAATGCCCCAAGGAAAAATACAAAGTCATATCAACAACTGCAAGGAAATCATCAAAACAAAACACAAGCCAACACTGTATCACAATAAAAAGGAAATCAAGAAATCAATAACTTGAACAATCAAGGGGAACCACCCCCAAGGAAATATCCCCCTAAACAAAAATAATCATTGCTAGGGGAACCAATTGAGCCCATCATGCAACGGCTAGTCCAGGAAAATCTCATCAAGACCCTTTCTATGACAATTATCAAGAACCTCAATTCAAACCACCACTGTATGATGAAAATCAACTCTATGATTTTCACAAGATAAAGGGACACACAATAGCTAGTTGCATGAGACTGAAAATTTTTATCCAAGACCTTATCGATGACAAGACCATAAATGTTGAACAACCGACAGGAAATCAAGACTTAAAGATATACATGAATCCAATGCCAAATCACAATAAGGGGAAAAACAATGGTAAAGCAAAGTATAATAATGTGAATCATGTGTATGAACATGTTGTTTCATCCCTAGATGAATGGGCCAATTTTTTCACTATCAAAGGAGCCCAAGTCGACTGTGGAGTCACCACATGTGGTGGAAGAAGTACCATTGCAAGACAGTCACAATCATCCAAGGCACTATCCTTAAATATGAGATTTTTTCCCAATGGTTATAATGTCTTGGACCAACTAAAAAGAACCCCCACTTAGATCTCCATCATGGAGTTACTAAAAATCTCACCTCACACATGAAAATACTAGAAGCATTGGCCACATCCACTGTCCCAATAGATCTTGATGCAAATTAGTTCCAAGCTATGGTCAGAAACCTCACCACACCATATCTCCTAACATTTTTTGATCAAGATCTCCCAACCCAACCATCTCATAATTTTTCACTCCATCTCGAAGTCTTCATCCATAAAAACAAAGTCAAAAGACTCTTGGTGGATGGAGGTGCAAGTCTAAATATTTGTACCCTCAAGCTAATAAAAAGTTTTGGATTCTCCAAAGATGTTATTGAAAAAGGTAAAGGTATCACAATTAGGGCATATGATGATCAGGAAAGAGTGTCTCAAGGCACTATTCAACTCCCTATTCAAGTAGAGCTAGCTATCATGGAAACCACTTGCCAAGTCCTTGATCTTGAGTTACCTTACAATATTCTCCTAGGGCACCCATGGATTCATAGGATGCAAGTTGTCACCTCTACCTTCCATCAATGTGTCAAGTTTCCTTATCAAGGTCAAGAGGTTACAATCCATGGTGATCCTGAGCCTTTTTATTATTGTAAGAATCTAGAAGCAAAGTACTACAAAATCCCCCAAGTATCAAAGAATGATGAAGGCCCTACAACTCCATATATAGACCCAACTACTTTAGCCTCCACTTCTAAGACAAAGACACCCACCATTCCTGACATCTCTGATATCAAATTCATTGTCCAATATAATGGGTGTGGGGATTACAAAATAAAGAAGAGTGCCTTCATAATAGGAGAGTTAACTCAATATCCTAGATCTCATGGGAAACCACATCCAAATAACACTTCAGCCCAAACTTTCAAAGTAGACCCTTCCAAATTCAGATGTTGGTGGGACCTAAGTCGATAATTGATGGACAAAAAGGACATATCAAGTTTTTTGTACTAAGATGAAAGGTCCATATCTAATCTTCCCATGGGTGACAATAGCAAAGGACTGTAGATAATGCAAGGATGGGGCTATAACAAAATTAAGAAACTCAGAAAAAATGACAATGGTCTTCTTGAACCCATCATTCCTAAGAAGCACATAAGGAATCTTGGCCTCAGATGTACCCCTTTGGAGGTAACCATACTTGGCAGAGCTGACCCAGTTAAAAAAGTAAAAGTTGGCCTTCAGTTACCAATATCCATAGGTTTTCCCCTAGATAACTTTACCTTTGACATAACCGATGTGTGTAGAGATGAAAATCCCATAACTTACCTACCCATTCCATTCGAGAATTTCTCCCTTCTCATGATTAGTACCTTATCTTTTGAGTCAAACAACCAAACCCATGAACTAAACTTAGTCTATCCCCAACTCATCAATTATGACCAACAAGGACCACCAATTCTAGATATGTTCAAAAATGATGAGGTTCTCTCAAAATTCACGGGATTGCGAGATTTTATACCATATGGAAATAAACAAAGTTGGTTTTGAAATTGAACTAGACACACATGCTTATTATGGTGAAATGATTGAATCCCTCAGTCACAAAAGTGAAAATTTGATAATAATCTCTAGGTCTTTATGTGAAAACCACACTATGGCACTTTTAGACCCAAAAATAGTAAAAAAAAAGGATGCATCCAATGGTGAAAACCTCTTTGAGGTGCCAAAGGATGAGGGATTCAATCTTCCCCTTAGTGCTATTCATCAGGATAAGTCAACAGTATTAGCAGAAAAGTGCAATCTAGTCAACCTAGGAACAAAAGAAACACCACATATAACCTTCTATGTAGAATCACTTTTGATAGAAGAACAAGAACGCCTAGATGCATTCCTAATGGAAAGAAAGGTAAAATTTACATGGACCTATGCTAACATGCTTGGTCTTGATCCAAAACTTGTGGTGCACCATATAGCTATATATTGAGAGGCAAAGCCAATGAGACAAAAGCTAAGGAAGATGCATCCCCAAATAGAATTATTGGTCAAATTGGAATTATAGAATCTTCTTGATGTTGGCTTCATACAACCAATTGATTATCTAGAGTGGATTTCAAATCTTGTACCTATTTCAAAGCCCACTAGGGGCATCCACATCTGCACGGACTTTAGAGATCTAAACAAAGCATGTCCAATGGATGGTTTCCCTCTCCCAAACATAGACATTATTGTGGACATGATGGAAAGACATGAAATGCTATCACTAATGGATGGATTCCCAGGGTACAATCAGATCATGATAGCAAAAGAGGACCAACACAAGATAGCTTTCACTTGTCTGTGGGGAACATACTATTGAAACATGATACAATTTGGATTGAAGAATGTTGGAGCAACCTATCAAAGAGCTATGACACTAAACTTCCATGATATGATTCAAAAACCTATGGAAGATTATGTGTATGACATATTGTCCAAATCAAAGAAACATCAAGATCACATACCAGCTCTAAGCTCCATCTTTGACAGGCTAGAATAATACAAAGTTAGACTAAATCCAAAGAAGTGTGTCTTTGGGGTATAATTAGGCAAGCTACTAGGATAAATTGTATCTATGAGAGTAATCAAGATATACCCTACCAAATTCAAAGTGATTCTCGAGATAGAGGCACCAAAAACATTGAAGTAGGTAAGGGGTTTGTAGGGAAGACTCCAATCCATCTGTCAATTTATAACATAATTAACAGATAAGGAAATCCCATGTTCTCATCTACTCCAAAAGGGAGTAACATACAAATGGGATGAGAAATGTGATCAAATGTTCAAAAAAATCAAGGAGTACTTACTTACACCACCAGTTCTCATACCACCAATTCCATGCAAGCCATTGATCCTATATATATCAGCAACAGTAGCCCTTGGCGCTCTCTTAGCACAACATGATGAAAATGGGAAAGAGAGCTATTTACTACATCAGCAGAACCATGGTGGGACATGAAATGCATTATACATCCATTGAAAAGGCTTGCCTAGTAGTGGTTTTTGAAACACATAAGTTCATACATTATATGCTAGCCCATCAAATAAAACTCATTTCCAAAATAGACCCTCTCAAGTATCTGGTTTCTAAAGTAACACTGACAGGGTGAATAGCTAAATGGATCATGATCTTGATAGAACACGACATTGAGTATTTGGAATGAAAGGTTGTTAAAGGACAAGCAATTGTAAACCAAGAGGCATCGATGTATTTAGAAAACCCACTTGTATCAAAGTTCCTCAATGACTCAATCTTTAACCTAAGCATGGTCGATCACTAGAAAATGTATTTTGATGGATCCTACACATTGCATGGGTCAGGAGGGGGAATCTTCTTCATTACACCACAAGGAGATTGCATACCTAAATCATATAATATGTCTTTTCCTTGTACAAATAACATTGTAGAATATGAGGCTCTCATCATAGGACTAAGAATTGTAGTATAATGGAAAATCATGGCACTCAAAGTCTATGGAGATTCACAGCTTATGATCAACCAGTTAAATGATGAATACCAAACAAAAGATGACAAGTTGACCGCATATAAGAAATTGGTGGAAAGGCCCAAAGAGTCCTTCATTGATCTATCACATTTGGGAAAATACCAAGAACAAATAATAGAGCAATGGATGCTATGACAAAAATTAAATCACTACTAGACATCCCACACAACGTCCCATAGAAAGAATTCCTTGTAGAGTAGCTTCTTGTACCAATATTCGAGGTAACAAAGTCTAAATTCATGTGTGAAATAGTTGGTCCGGGTGATCCTTGGTATCATGATATATACACCTACTTGAGAATAGGAGTCCTCACCACTAATATAACCCTAAACCTTAAAAGAATATTTCTAAAAAAATAATCGCGCTTTGTTATCTTAGGAGACACACTATACTGTAGGAGTATCGAGGGAACCTTGTTACAATGCCTTAATGTTGAGGAAGCTGTGACTGCTTTAACTGAGGTACACAATGGCATTTGTGGGTCACATTTGAGTGGTATGACCTTGGCTAAGAAATATCTGAGGACTAGGTACTATTGGCTGACAATGGAGAAGGAAGCTCATGACTATGTCTAAAGGTGCTTGCAATGTCAATAGCATGGGGATCTCATCCATGCACTAGCTCAAGAGCTCCACCCAATCATTACACCTTGGCTCTTTTTATAGTGGGGGCTCAATCTCATTAACAAAACCACACCCACTTCATCCAGTAGACATAAATTCATTATCACCACCATAGAGTACTTCACAAAGTGGGTAGAGGCCATTCCCATGACCTATATCATAGGAAAGAAGATTTCCAAGTTCATCCTTAACTACCTAATTTTCTGCTACGATGTCCCTCAATCCATTATCTCAGATAATGTGACACCTTTCAAAAACAAGGATGTTTTAGACCTATGCCAAAAGTTCAATATCCAACATCACTTTTCTACTCCATACTACCCCCAAGGAAATGGCCAAGCTAAGGCTACCAATAAAACTATCTTGAAAATCTTAAAGAAAATAGTTAATGATGTTGGTCGTGACTGACACCTACAGCTAAATCCCGTTGTATGGTCCTATTGAACAAGTATTCACACACCAATCGGTGCAACCCCATTTTCCCTAGTCTATAGATTAGAAGCCATCCTCCCCATTGAGATCGAGCTCCCATCCTTGAGAATATCATTGCAAAATCTCATTACAGATGAAGAATATCAAGTATCATGGTTGAACGAGTTGGAATTACTGGATGAGCAATACATGGATGCCTTAAACCATTTGCAAGTCTACCAAAACCATCTCAAGTGAAGCTACATGAAGAAGATCAAGAGTTAGACCTTTCAAATCGAAGAGCTTGTATTGAAGGAGAATAAAAAAAATGTACCAAATCTAGACAGCAAGGGCAAGTTTGAATCCAATTGGTTGGGACCCTTCATTATCACAGTAAGCTACAAATTAGGAGCATATCAGCTATCAACACACAAAGGAGAGTCTTTGTAGGAGCCCATGAATAGATCCCACCTCAAAAAAAATTATGTCTAAGCTTATAGGTATAAATCCAAAAAGTCAAAAAAACCAAAAAATATAAAAATCCAAAACAAAATAGAAAAAGGATTGAAAATAGTAAAGAAAAAAATTGTCCTCTAGTGAAAACCACTTTGGTGGTGCTTTGGGCAAGTACCTTGGTGAAAACCTAGCAAACAGGCACCTTGTGTAAATAAGCACTTTTCATCCATCATGGTCTCTACGACTTGTTTTGCATCATCCAACCATCACACTTCCATATCTCCATCAATCACCCATTTGCCTCCACATCAAAGCTCGATCTTGTGTTTGTATCGTGATCCCTCTCCTAGTACTACTCAGCCCATTCCTAAGGTCAATTTTTTCCTTCCTATATCAAAGTAGTCTATTGCATCACATTGGGGGCATGTTCCTAAACCTACATCAGATCATATTCATGTATATTCTTGTAGTCTTCCTTAAAATTAGAAAATCCAAAAACATTCATAAATTAGAAAATCCAAAAACATTCATAAATTAAAAAATCCAAAAACATTCATAAAATTGGAAAATCCCAAAAACATTCAAAACATATCAAAAATCCAAAAATAGGTCAAAAAGTAAAAATAAATAAAAAATAGAGTCATCTTGTTGAACTACGAGTCTTTGATCTTTAAACGTAGGAAAGGTTGATCTTTGATCATCCCCAAAGACACTTAGGTTAGTCCTTTAGGGGTCTTTCATAATAAACTAATAGTATGCATTTGTTCATATCTCATCAAGAAGCGAGCATGTGTCAGTCGAACTATGTGGTCTTTGCATGTATAACATAGGCAAGGATAATCTTTGATCAGCCTTGAGGCCCCTAGGATAGGTCTTTAGGTTAGGTTCTTGGTCAAAATCTCAGAAAACACAAAAACATCATAAAATTTGAAAATCTAAACATTTGTAAAACATCTTGAAAATACCAAAAATAGCCTCATAACATTTCAAAAAAAACATCAAAAACATCCAAATATTTGAAAAAATCCATTTGTTCCATCTCACTTTCACCTACAATAAACATCCACTCATAATAAATCATCATCATCCTCAACCTTTGGTAAAACAGTTGGAAACAAGTCTAGCACTTGTTTAAAAGTGAAAACTCAAGTGTTAAGGTCTCGAGTCTAGATTAGTAGGTAAACAAGTTGGTCAATTCTTGGTACTGATAGCCCATCATCTAGTTTGTCCCAAATCATCCGATAACATCATGTCCTAAGATGCATCCTTCCTACAATGGACATCAATATTAGGAATCATCATAGTTTAGTCTTGGCTAGCGGTATGAAGAACATTATCTTGTTTGTTTACTTGATCTTTGTCTTGTTTGACTTATCTTATTGTGCTCATTCCAATGACCTCTTGATGATGTCCAAACAAAGGGATTTAGAGAGAAAGGAATGGAGCAATGATCATTATCTTTTTATCTATTGTGCGTGTTCGATGTTCTAGTAATATAACCTTGGTCATGCGTGCATTGTTTGATTTGTAGGGAGGTTGTTTTAGGTATTTTGTTGACCACATAGGAAGGTTTTCCTTTCTATGTTTTGGTTTGAGATATTTGAAATATCTGAACTGCATTTTAAACAAGTTTTTATATGCCAGGTGTGAATAGGAGTACTCTTATCTGATTGTTGATTCAAATTCCATCACACTAGGTACAATGCCATCCTAGTTCTTTATACCTTGATGCATCATGCACCTATGTGTGTTATCAATCATAAGGAAAGTAAGCCCTTTTAAAATCCCAATTCCTGATGAGGAAAACATCATCATCATCATCTCTAATAAATTCTCATAGATCATGAACTTATCAGATCCTCTTATCATCATTCTTTTTTTCTTCTCTTTGAGCTAACATGGTACCATGACAATTAATAAAAACATCACCAATGCATCCATCTTACATCCACAAACCATCAACATATTGTATATCATCCATATCATATCATAGTAGTAAACACTGATCATTTCACATGCATTGCATTTTCCATTATTTTCATCATAATATAGATTGGTTATTCTAAGCATCTCATAAACCATACATTTGCATCCATTTTATAATCATATAAGCATCATCACATCATCCATACATGCATTATCATATCGTACATGAAAATGATACTAAAAAAGAAAAGAAGCATGTCATAATATCCCATACATCTCATAATCATAGCATATGAAATCATCCATTTTATATAATATAGATCTGTTATTTTAAGCATATTAGAATCATCTGCATATCATAAATGTTTGCATCCATACATCCATACTTCATACATCATCATCATAAAAATGCATAAGAAATAATATGAAAAAAAAGAAATGCATTCATAACATCCATAAGCATTTGCATAATCATACATCACATTATATTATATAGAATTGTGTACATCCATCCATAATGCATAAGTAAAGTAGACACATCACACCATTAATTGATCATATCATATATATATCAAAAACTAATTGTCATGGTATAAATTAGGATCATGTGTATGTGTATCAACCAGTGTACAAATTCCCATAGGGCTATCAAAAAATGGAGCTTGTGAGTCCCAAAGAGAAGTGAGTCCCAGAAAGGAGTCCCAAAAAGAATTGAATAATGTCGATCAAAATTGTATGAGCTAGCCCTGGTGGCTACTCCCCTCACCTGCCTATCTCTCAGCTTGATCCTTTTCTTATCTCATGCCAGTTTGTTGAGAGTACTCTGGTACCTAAGCTACTGCGAGTATAGCCTACCGATAATGAATTCTATAATACTTATCCTCTTGCACAACCTCACGATACATCCACATGGGAACTTTCCTGCCCTGTGATGCAACGACCATCCTCTCTAGCTGTTACCTCTTACCGATCTCCTAGGTCAGCTACAACTTCCTCGCCTACCTCTATTGGTGCTCCTGATCTCTCTTTTTCATTAGAGCCTAGACCTACTACCTAGCCTAGTCCCAATTTGTTGTAACCACCTGTATCTAAGCCTATAGCCCTTGAATCTGCCCCTAAAGTTGTTGTATCTAGGCATCTCACAGGTCTAGTTGTGGTGGCAGTTGTTGATCCCTTAGTGGTAGCTGCTAGTCTCTCTGATCTGGCTGGTGTGGAGGTGGCCCACCACCTCCTCCTCCTCCTCCTTTAGGTGCTCCTGGAACCTATCATTCCTGCCCCCTCCCTGCAGTCTTGCCTTGGGGTCTCCTCTAAAGAAGTGTTATCCTTGGAACTGTAAGTCAAAGTGGAGGCCTAAACCATCTCATAGGCATGTGTGTTGCTTGAATCCACTTGTCCCTATGCATAGGCCCATGGCCTAGCCACTAGCTACCTGAAATTGTCAACTAGATCAATCGTTGGGATCATTCTGCCCTAGGTGGTCTCTCTCGATGTCCTCACAAAAATAGCCACATACTGGTCATCAGGCTAGTCTTGCACATCCTTGAACTGTCTTGCTACCCTATCTGGTAAGTAGAACTCGATCATGGTATGATCATGCCCCTACATAAGTTGGTCCTAGCAAGTGTAGAAAAACTATTTCACATCGTTATACCAAGTAGGCATGTGTAACCATGGCCTCCAAGTAAACATTGTCATCTCATCGATAACTTGGTGCTAGTGGGATAGGCCTAGTTTTCTTGTATGTGTAAAGGTGAGGCCACCCATGTACCTCCAAATTGTTGGGTTGTTGGGATCAAAATTAACTATGATAACCCTTGGTCGAAGCATGACTATGTGCTCCCACAACCCATATGTGTAATAGTATGATGTCAGCACCAATCACTCAGTTGTCACAACAGGTGAACTAAAGTAGATCATGATATAATGAGGCCAGCATAACTGGTCCCCAAGAAAATGGTGTCCTCTCCTGCAGTATCCACTCCCAAGCCAGGCCCCATCCCATGCTAAAGTATCTTCCCTATCAGTCTGGAGCCACTAGTCTACAAAGGATAGCAGCCATGATCAACCTAAAAAATAGCACCAAGTGTTTGTAATAGTCCATATCAAGCTGGCCCTCAGAGAGTGTGAGCTCCTCAACCTTTAGAATCTTGAAGCATGCATCACCACTGGCATCGGTATCATAAATAAATTTCTCACCATGGAAGGGAAATCACAAGATACACCAAACATCCTCCAGTGTATCAATAGCCTCGCCAGTGGGTAGCTGAAAGTACAAGGTCTCGCTATGCGACCTCTCAGCTAGCGCTGTCATCATCACAAAGTGAGTCCTGACAATAGGTGCATAAGCAACGTACCATAGGTTAATCTCACCTAGGTGCTCCTTTCACAACTCATGTAAACTAGTCAATTTTCTCAACACCGAGGGTCAATGCTCACATGAAAGCACAAGCTCTCTATCCTCCTACACATAGGAAGCCACAATGTCAAAATTCATCAAAATAATCTGACCTTGTTTGAAGTTTTCAACACAAGAACAAAAATTCCATCACTATTTGCAATGGTGTCACCCTTTGGAAACTCAAAACAGTGATGTTTGACCCTCTCAAAATGCAAACCAGGCTACAACATCACTCTTTGCACACGCAGGCCCTTTTGGCTTGAAAACCCTAAACCTAAACTGAGTCATGACATCACCATACACAATGGTGTCACCATTTGAAGATTAAAACCCTAAAGCTAAATTGTGACGTGCCTTCACAATGAATGGTAGCAGTATTATTTGACCCTAGCATTGTCGATTTTGTAGTTTTAGCATCACTATATAGCGATGCTATACTTTTTGTCCTTTCAAAATGTAATAAATTCACTCAAAAATCAAAATTAAAGGTTGGGTTAGGATCACATATCACTAGTCCTACACTTGGAGGTCTTTGGTACACTCGAACTCGCTCAAAAATGTGTCAGGGAAGCACTCTTTGCGCCATTCTGTAGGAGGGTCAGAGCTCAAAATGAAGGAATTCTCAAAGTGTGAATGTAAAAATGAATGGAAACTGACCCCTCTGTGGCTATTTAAACATGAAAATTATAGTTTTTTGCCCCGTTTTAGCCGTCAAACTCTCTGACCCCATTTTTTCCCAACCAAAGCTCATTTCAGGTCTTTTTCTCACGTTTTGGCACATTTTCAGCATTTTGGAGCCTTTATGGACCAGTCAGATGACTTGTCCTCTTTTTTTGATAAATCACCAAAAAATCCAAATTTTTGTCTAATCTCTCGAGGGGGAAGTATACTAGTGTAATTATTGTATAATTCTTCCACTTGGGCAGCAATGAGGCATCCAAAAAAAATTAAAAGAAAAATGAATTTTGACCTCTGCAAGATTATTCTTTGAACCAAAGCAATTGGTACATTGCTTCAAAGACGGGCAAAATGTAGATGTTCCAATTATACTGATTAATATCATGCACTTGATCCTGATTTACTAACATCAATTCTCCTTGAATCACTTCTTTACTAACCAATTAATTGAATAATACTTATTTAATTAATTCATCATGATTCCTCTTTTAATTAAATAAATCAATTTTATTAGATTAAATCATAATTCCTCTTTGGTTAAATAAATCAATATTATCTAATCAAATCCTAATGTTCCTCTTTTAATTAAATAAATCATTTTATTTAATTAAATTGTAAGGTCATCTCTTTCAATTGAATAAATCATCTTTATTTGTGTAAGAGAGGGGGACCACCGCATGCAAGACCCCAGGTCACAGAGGGTCAAGATGTGAGAGGTTTCCCTAACTTACCTCAGCGAAGTGTATTGTTTAGGATTATGAGGTTGAGAATGATAACGATTGTGGAAACCTACAACCACTCTGTAATCCTGAGTTGCAGGGTGGGGCTAGGCAAGTCAATTTTTAGGTCCAACTCTACACCTCAGGAAGCTCTCTACCTAAGGATGTCAATGGAGACTTCGAGCGATAGCACGATGCACTGGCATCTCAAAAATGTGTTGTAGTCCGTACGGTCAGATTACAATAGAGACAAGGTTGGACTCTCTAAAATGAATAACAACCTAGCTTAACAACTTCTAAGAGAACAAAACAACACTATAAAATATGAGAAGTACAAATAGAGGTGATAAAGTTGATATACCAAAGCTAAGGTGACGAAGACGATCTCGTAGAAGAGCCTATTTTCCAGCTAGCTCCACAAAGTGCATCCACCTACACACAAGAGAGAAAATGTTGGGTGGGATATATAGGGGATTGCCTCAGTTTGACCCCCATTTTGGTGTTTCCACCTCCACAGATAGCCAAAGGAACAAGATAAAGAAGCAATGTAATGAAAACACAAACACTACAATGCAGTACTATGCTACTCAACCAAGTGATAGAGGAGAGAAGAGGGAAGCTTACCACCTCCACCAAGAGCACTCAAGGCTTCTTGGGGGAGAAATGAGAGGAACTCAAGCCACTACTGCAATGATGTGGTCCCAAACAAGTTACGAAGTGGAGATTTTGCTACAATGGAATGCTTGGATGCTTGGACTGAGTGAAAGTGAGCTTGAGATTGAATGTGTGTGTGTAAGAATGGCAGCTTGATGTGATGAAGAGTTCTTAGAAGCTCCTAATGCAAGTTCAAGGATTGAATTTGAAGGAATGAGGAAGAAAATGGCCATATTTAGGTCAGTTGGCCAAAGGAGGTGTTCCAACTTCACTGCCAATGGGAAGAGTAACACCTCTACTGGCTCAACCACAAGAATCTGCCAGGGATGTAAACATGCCATGTGGATGTCTCTGTGTCGCATGGGAATCCCCAATAGAAATTCCTCCACCGACACACAAAATAGGCTCCACATGGACCACCAATAGTGGGCTTAAGTAAATTTAAGCCTCCAACTTTGGTTTTCTAAAGTGTATAAAGGAAAAAAGGGGAATTGTGCTTAGGGTGAAAATTATCTCTTATACATTTTTCCCCCACTATAGCAAGCACGAGTATTGATGAGTGCTTGGTAAAGTAGATCAAGAAGAGAGTAGGGTTAGAAAAGTATACCTAAACCATCGAGGAAACAATACTCGGTCTAGCATACCTGAAGGTGTAGGAGAAGCGAAGGACTTCATAGCTACTTGAAATTATGAAGTTGGAACAAAGTGTCTTACAACCCCACAGACCTACAAGGAGGCAACCCCCAAGATCTCTCGCATGGAGGAATCCCCAAGGAAGAAGACTCCGTAGAGTCAGGAATTAGTGACATGTCTACCCAGAGATAGAACATTTCAAAAGTGGTGACACATCTACCCACAGATAAAGCATGTCTAAAAGTGGCAATACGTCTACCCGCAGATAGAGCATGTCTAAAGCGGTGACACATCTACCCACAAATAGAGTGTGTCTAAAAGCGGAAACACGTCTACCTGCAAATAGAGCATGTCTAAAAGTGGCGACATTTCTACCCATAGATAAAGCACGTTAAAAAGTGACAACACGTCTATTTGCAAATAGAACATGTCAAAAAGAGGTGACATGCCTACCTACAGATAGAACATGTCAAAAGAGACAACATGTCTACCCACATATAGAACATGTCAAAAAGTAGCCAATCACATAGATTGTAAAACTTTCAAAGGGCTCCCTCGAGAACCCTTCAAAAGGAGAGGGGTCCACTCAAGGGACGTGTTGTTTGAAAAGTAAGGTCTAGTAAGGTTGGCCTCAAGCTAGACACGAAAGGGAAAATGGAATGAGCCTAGTCAGGCTGCCCCTAGGCTAGACATGAAAAATTCCATTTGTTACAAAGGCTTTTGAAGAATGGGTCCCTAGGGAACCTGTTGTGAAGAAGGGGGATCCACTCAAAGGACACACAATTCAAAAGTATTCATTCATCTTAGAATGATTCGTCTTCAAGGGATCCTTTCAAAAGATGTTCACTTCATCAAGGAATTCGAAAGGAAGGTCATGCCCACATGCAAGGGGAAGTCAAAGCAGTTCCCACTTTGGAGGAAGGTCTTCAAGTACTTTATTTATGAACTCGCGATAAAGGAAAAACATTCTGTTAGGGTTCCAAGTTGAGAACATGATTCTAAGGAAAAATTTGTGAAGACTTTCAAGAAATGGCTCGTTGGCAATGAATTCATTTTCTGAAAATCAAACTGTGAAAGAAGAGCATTGTCACACATCAGAGGGATGACTCAAGCAAAGAAGAGAGAAAGATAAAGAGGAAGCAAAGGGAAAAAAAAAGGAAAAAGGAAAATACAAATAAAGGACATAGGGGGACCTAGTTTAGTCAGGTCAGATCTATTCGATCTCATATAATAATAGGTAACCGCAATGCAAGGTGAAAGATCATCAATCCCCAACTAGATCAAGAAGAATGCACAAAGAAAAAAGTAAAAATTAAAAAATGGGACAACATGGAAGGGAAGCCTAAATTCCCTCAATGCTTTGCGTTGTCCCCAATTTATCAAAAATCAAGCACAAACATAGAAGAATGATGATACAAATGGAATAAGGTTTATGACATTAAATTCATGCCTATATCCAAGCACCAATAGGGGTGATGAGGTTCATCTAGGAACACATAGTATGAGTACAGGGGAACACATCACAAAACACACACACACAAGATCAAGAAAAAGGGGACCTCCTCCTAACACTAATCATCCAAGAGGTTGTCTGCTTCCCAATATAGATCCTCATAAGGGGAAGGAGGATGAGCCTACAAGGGTGGAATGTTAAGAGGGGGGGTGTTTAGGCCTCTCACAACAAGGGCCAAGGAAGAGGCCCCCAAAAGGTCCTCTCAATTGAGGTCTTGTTGAGTCAAGGTCAGTGATTTTACAAAGATCACCGATAGGGCTGGGACTTCATCCATGGAATTAAACATGCATCCCATGGGAGCATCATGCTTATTCTCAGCAAACGACATAGGCTATGCCTAGGGTTCACCGCTAAGCTTGTCGAATGACTTAGGAGTGGTGACAAACTCAGGGGAAGCTGGGACTAGTTCTATCATAAGAACAGAATAGGTGATCGCAAGGTCACCTTGCAAAGAAGGTGGGATCCTCCTATGTCCTTCATCGCTAGGAGGACCATCCTCTACCTTCTTCTTCATGGGAGGATATGAACTCCCCACAGACGAAGCTAGAGGCATAGAGGAAGAGGAAAGAACCATAGTAGATACAACCAAAGTGTTAACCATATCCATAGATTTTGGGAAGGTTTGAATGTTTAGAAGAGACATCAACGAAGGCAGCTCCATTGAAGGAGAGATAAACACCTATACCCATTTAGCGTTATGGGCATTTATGCTCACAACAAAAGTTGGGAGTGGATCAGCCTGAAGAGATAAAATAGGAAGGGAGGAAGGAAACACTGTAGGAGATCTTGAAATAGAAGTGCTTGTTCCTTCCTCCTGTTGCGAGGAAGCTTGCTCGACTAGGAAAGCCTTTCACCAGCACTTGTGCTCACATGCAAGGAAATTTCTACAGGTCTTGGAGTTAGAAGCTAGAGCTTGCGAAGGGATGGGAGGTTCCTGCTCAACCATAGGAACATCTACTATGGTCGTGCCTAGAAGAAAAAAAGGTTCTTGTGTGGGAGCAGGGGGAGTAGCCTGAGGAGGGAGTGGAGGAGTCAACTTGAGAGCCTCAACAGCAGGCCTCTTTCCACTCATTTTCTTAAGGGTAGGAGTAGTAGGAGGCCATGGAGGTTACTACAAGGAGGACCCTCCTTGGGAGACCTTCCTATCATATCGAGCAAGTCTAAGTTCCTTCGGTAGAACAGGAAGCTCAAATGTGGGATGCTTAGGCTTTCATCAAGGAGGAATCGAGGGGTTCTCCTACAAACAAGGAAAAAAACCTATCAGTACCATAGCTAAGTGAGAAGAAGCATTAGACTAGGCAATGGAAGAGGAAGAAGGAGGATCACAATACTGCTTCTCTTCTTTCCCCTTTTGAGCCTTAGTGGCATCGCTATCAGCCTTCAAACAAGCCTGATGTGAGAAAGCATAAGGTGAGGGAGGGTACCTTACCTTTAGCCTTAGATGCCCTTTCTTATAGTTCTAATATGTCTTATTCAAGAGGTCCATCCTAAGCAAAAGGGGACCCATAGGTGCAGGCCATAGGTGATCCAAGGAGTAGCTACCACGTGCAACCGATGGTCGATAACTAGTGTCATGGACCACATGCACGAAACCTCTGTGGATAAATTTTAGAAATTTTTGCACAATGGAGGGTACTGTGTCCATCGCCACCCACCAAGGGATACCCAACTTTACATGAAAGAGTTTAGATCCAAGAATGATATGAAATAAGAGATTCATGGACTTAGGTCCAACTAAGACTGATAGGACAATACTATCCAAAGGGGGTACAAAAGGCTCATCATGTGTGTGAATGTTCTCATAGGAGCATCGTATCCATCCTTATGTAGAAAATTTATAAGCATAATCTCCTTTGTTATTATGTTCACTTGAGATGTCAAGTCAATGAGAACACCAGCTATGATGTTCCCATTGATCCATGTAGGAATTTAAAAAGGAGATGGTTCTTTTTTAAAGCCCATCAGCAGGTCTTGTGAAGTAAAGGTTATGCCAACACTACTACCCATAGGCTACATAGAGGGGATGGGCTGATGTAGGAAGGAGGCCATTACACACACTAGACAATGCTTTCACAGAGTCCCTAAAGTTTAATAGATAAGACGGTGACCCAATTAAGGTTTCGTCATGCAATACCTTTGGAACCTTCCAACTACGTCACCTAGGGGTTGCAAGTCGAGTTGCAAGGTGATAGCCTTACAAAACTCACACTTACAACACTCCTAGAGTATGAGGAAAGGGATTGTCAACATTGTAAGAACAAAACCAAAATGGTTCATGTTGGGTTCACAAAAAATATAAGAGAGGGGGACCACCATGTGCAAGACCCCAGGTCATGGAGGGTCAAGATGTGAGAGGCTACCCTAACTTACCTCGGCTGAGTGTATTGTTTGGGATTATGAGGGTAAGAATCATAAGGATTATGGAACCCTACAACCACTCTACATTCTTGAGTTGCAAGGTGGGGCTAGGCAAGTCAAATTTTAGGTCCAACTTTGCACCTGAGGAAGCTCTCTGCCCGAAGACGTCAATGCAGACTTCAAACGACAACATGGCACGCTGGTGTCTCAAAAATGAATTGTAGTTTGTATAGTCAAATTACAATAGAGACAAGGTTGGATTCAATAAAATGACTAATAGCCTAGCTTAACAACTTCTAAGAGAACAAAACAACACTATAAATTATGAGAAGTACAAATGGAGGTGATAAAGTAGATATACCAAAGCTAAGGTGACGAAGATGATCTCGTAGAAGAGCCTATTTGCTAGCTAGCTCCACAAAGCACATCCACCTACTCAAAGCAAGAGAGAAAATGTTGGGGGGGTTGTATAGGGGCTTGCCTTAGTCAAACGCTTGTTTTGGTGTTTCCACCTCCACGGACAGCCAAAGGAATGAGATAAAGAAGCAATGTAATGAAAACACAAACACTACAATGCAATACTATGCTACTCAACCAAGTGATAAAGGAGAGGAGAGGGAAGCTTACCACCTCCAACAAGAGCACTCAAGGTTGTTTGGGGGAGAAATGAGAGGAACTCAAGCCTCTGTTGTAATGGTGTGGTCCCAAACGCCCTCTACCAAAGTGACCGAGTGGAGCTTTTGCTGCAATGGAATGCTTGGATTCTTGGAGTGAGTGAAAGTGAGCTTGAGCGTGAATGTGTGTGTAAGAATAGCAGCTTGATGTGATGAAGAGTTATTAGAAGCTCCTAATACAAGTTCAACGACTAAATTTTAAGGAATGAGGAAGAAAACAACCATATTCAAGTTGGTTGGCTGAAGGAGGCATTAAAACTTCACTGCCAATGGAAAGAGTAATGCCTCTACTGGCTCAGCTACAAGAATTTGCCAAGGACATAAGCCAGCCACACGGACGTCTACACACCATGAGGGCATCCCCGAAAAAAAATGCCTCCACCAACACACAAAATAGACTCAACATGGACCACCAATAGTGGGATTAAGTAAATTTAGCCTTTGACTTTGCTTTTCTAAAGTGTATTAAGGAAAAAAGGGGAATTGTGCTTAGGGTGCAAATTTTCTCTTATAAAATTTGATTAAAATCTAATGTTTTTCATTTAATTGAATAAATAAAACTTTATTTAATTAAATAATTAATGTTCATTATTCCTCTCATTTGACTTAAATAAATCTAAAAATCTAAGTCAAATATCATATCAACTAATTCTATCTAGATTTAATTAAATTCTAATTAAATTTAACTCTAATCTTCAAATCCTCTAGATTTTGCAACTTGCACACATAAATCAATTTATTTGATTTATTATTTCATCTATTTTCATTCAAAAATGGCATCTCATTGGAATATTCCTCCAATTTGAAAACTCCCTCCTAAAAGGACTTGTCCTCCAACATGGTATTTATGGCTCTTACATGTCCTTTCTCTTGAGCCAAGTGGCACTAACTCATTTTTCAACTCTCCCTCCACAAGTCAACTTCTTAAAATTTCAAATTCCACATAATTACATTTATCATGCACATTGATCAAAATGTGCTCCACCTCTCTTCAATAGCATGTTGACAAGTGGCACAATTCCATTGGTCTATCTTTATTCCCACATCCTTCATGTTTCTCATTTCTCCATCCCCCTTTTCTATAAATGGAAGACTTCTCTATTGATTTTGAATCCACAACTTTATGCAAATTCATTATCTATAGATTTTATTCAAGTTCATCCATTGTTCATCAAGGTTTCCATAGCATTTCATCACCATAGCTAGGTTATTGATAATTTTCATCAAGGATCAATCATTTATCATCAAGCTTGAATAGGAATTGGGAAAGAGATTCTTTCCAAATCAAAGCACCAATTTCCCCATGGGATGTTGGGTTTGGGCACTTGAATAGGATTTAAATAGCTTTCATTTGGTTTCTTTTTTTTGTTTCTGGTTCACTATGCTTTGAATGAATCTCATGAGTTTAGATTTTTTTATTGACTAACATTGAGTTGTGTGTCCATGTTCAAGAGCGGGTCTAGATCTACCATTCACAAAAATGAAAAGGTTTTATTGATAAAATTGTCAATTTTCCACCAATATAAGATATGACTTATTTGGAATTAAATAGGTAATCATTATTAATTTTCTACATGCATTCTAAATAAAGTCCTAATTGATAGGTTGTTTGAAAAAATCTATAATTCTCAAACTGTTTCACATTTTTTGAATCTGAAAGATGCAACACATTCTATGCTTCCCATACTATAGGATAATTTTTTTTTTAAAATGATTTTCATAAATTTTTGACCAATTTATGGTGGTTAGATAAACAAGTTTTAATATTTTAAAAAAAAATTCCAATAATTTTTTTTAACTAATTATTTACTTGCAAAAAAATTATAAAAAAATTATGGCACTATTGGAACACAATGATCTACTGAGAAGGGGGTGAATCAGTAGATACTAAAAACTTTAGCCCTCAAAGCCTTTGTGTAGATTTCTTTCTCAAACTCTTAATCTGTAGATTGAAAACCAAAGATGCAAACATAAACATGCAAATATACAATCAACATACACATGCCCACAACACCAAATATACATGGAAAACCCAAGATGGTAAAAAACACAATGAGAAATTTTGCTTGAGTCTACTACTCAAATCCAACCTCACAACGAAATATTTGTTACAATGTTGAGGGCTACAACCCAAGGATGCTTTGACACCCTAATTTAGGAGCTACAACTCCAAGGAAGCAACAACCCTCTACTTTAGAAGCTATAAGTTCAAGGAGACTACAATCCCCTATTCTGAGCTACAACTCAATACAATGAGGCAACCACCCCTATGATAACAAACACAAGTATTCATAACACTTGGTTCTATAAAACCTAATCATGCATCATTACATTCAGTACATTGTTGCACTTTCTACAACTCACACTCTGTTGTTGAAGCTACACTCTCAACAACATATATTTCTACACTACACTCTCCTCTACACATAGAACAATCACTGTTCTATCTTGCTACACTGTACACTCTCTTCACCATGAATACAAATACCTAGGCGATGTGTTGTACTATAGTATAGGACTTGAAAATTGCATTCATTGTTTGTTGCACTTCACTCTCTCCTTTTCTGTAGTGTCTCATCCATCTACACTCACCTGAATGCAAACCTAGATAATAATATGTGTTGTATCTAGGTTACACACATACCTACATTCCATCTCTACACGTACCACTTTCTCTCAAGTAGACACCCTTCTTGTAGGTCCAACCTTTTGACAACATTAGATTGTCTTCTTTCTCCACCGACCTACAATATCTACCTTGAGATTCTCTCCACCTTCTAGATCATCTCCAGCTTACTGTTAGAGGTTTCTTCAAATACTAACTTCACCAGCAAGATTCCTCTACCTCAAGCCACACACCATTGTCCAGTTCATCATTAAGACATATGATAGAGTTTACTAGATATTTCCATATCTTTCATCGAGCTCCCCAACATTTAATTCCATAATAGATATTTTTCCTTCATTCTCTATCAAACCATAGAATTAGATATGCATTAAATGCATTCACCTATCCATTCAATCTGATTCAATCTTGAACACCTCTACAATCTGTTCTGCCACCTTGAAGATCAAATTTTCATTTACATTGGTCACTGGTGTAGTTGGACCAATTAATTCCTTCCTTTTAATCATTTTTTAGTCAAAACACTTATTCACACTATCATAGCCATTGTAAATCTTTATCTTTGAATCTAGGCCATTGATCTTCTCTTTGTGCCATGATCTAACATTCCTTATTCATCATCATATCTTTAAAACTTTGTCATCAGATGAACTTCCTTTGCTCTTATGTCGTTTATCTTCACTGACTGACAATCACTATTGAACCAATTGCCAAGCAATTTGCACTATCGATCTCCTCCATACACTGCTTGTCATGCATAGGTTCCACCAAGACTCACATCTAAAGCATGCTATCCCATGAGCTCTAACAACGGGACCACACAAACTTTCTGTGGCTTGTGGATTGTTGTCATTTTTCATCCACATCATCACCACATAACTCAAAACAATGATGTGAGTTGGTCTATCGAGAAATCGCTCTTCACCATATAGACATGCTAACACATACACTATTGGATCCTATCTAGTGGGTGGTCCTCACCATCCACATGCCATCCTTGTCAACAACATGCAACAACCATCACCTATGTGACTTGACATGCTATTCAATCACATACCACCACATGTCACCATTCACCATCACTTTCTACCACTTTTCCTTCTATCATTTGCTTTATGATAGTACCATCAACGCACATAATCCTCATCTTACTAGGTCCCACAATCGGAATCCATTCTCCCATCGCCCTATCAAAGAGATCTTCTTCAAGGTCCTGGGAATACCATATTGTCTCACCAATGGGTAGGTCATCAGGTTGTCGAGGAGACATCCTTCAAGGTCCTGCCAACACCACTCTATCTCACCAATGGGAAGGTCATCGTTGTATTGAAGATACAATCATGAGACTCCCTCCAATATGCATCTCTCTCTTTGATCAAGCACATATCATAATATTAAGGAGACATCCGAACAAGTCTTGTCGATGACCACTAGTCACACTGATGAAGACCCTTGATGACATCACCTATCCACCTTATCACCATGTCATTGCATCGTAATCCACAACAAGGATGTGGATTACCATTTATCCAATCTCGTTGAATGCCATGTGTTATCTTCATCATCACTTTCACCCACATCATTATTACTGGGTCCCACACTAAATGTTGCCTTCTCATCACTCCATCGAAGAGACATAGCCAAAGGTCTCACCGATGACATTTAGTCTTGCTGGAAACACTTCCACACTCTCTATCACTCCATCACTAAGTCACTAAAAACATAAATATCAAAACCTTTTATCGGAGGTTACGAAGTTCTGAAAACCCACAACTCACCAACAACAAAGAGAACCTTATTGCCACTTGATGAGTCCAGTTTATGACTCAATTTTAAAAGAATTTTATTGTCTAAATGATCTTGTTTTCATAGACTTTGATACTTGTATGTTGACCTTTTTATAATATTTCTTCAAAACCATAGAAATTGGGCATAAGCTTATTTTTTGTGATCTTTAATGACATTGACGTGCTATATGAACTATCTGTGTTGATTTTACATGTGGATTAATGAATGCTAATTTAAGATAGTTATGGATATGCAATTTTTTTGCATACTAATATTATCATGCAGATATAATTAGTAGCCTATAAATTGAAGAATATTTTTCTAGCTAGTCATTCGCCATAATGGTCAACAAGGTGATCACTTGAAGGTCAATGGAGGGAAGACTCTCAACAGTGGGAGATTCCTCATTCAAATCAAAATTGTAACTGTCTCGTAAATGGTCTTAATTGTCTGTTGAGAAAATATAGGTGTTACTATTGTGCTAAATCTATGTTAAGGAAAAACATGCTTGACTAGATTTCATGCATGTGTAACCGCTTCTCCACTTTTTATGCTTTCCCTAGAGTGGCATCCTAATCTGATGGAGTTGACCACCTTGCTAGATGATTATTTAGTAGCTTTTCTTCCTATAAATAAGACTCGGATGCTCCTTCCAAGGGGTTTGACTAATCTGATGATGTACTCGCATTCTTAGGTTTTTCTGTAATATAGTTATGTTGCTCTATTGCACTTGTGTTTTTCAATGAATAAAATGAACTTATAAGTTTTTGCATCTGAGTTTACATTTTTCTTAAGGAATACTTATCCAAGGGGGGCCACTTGGTGAGCATTCCATCCTTTAGCTTTTTCATTACTTTTTCTTCAGTAATTAGTTAAGAATATGGCACTAATTGTTCATGCAACCACTAGAATTCCATTTTGTGATTGTTCTAGAAACCAAAGCAGACAAAGAAATTTCCTATTTTCTCACTCAAATTTTTATTTCTATCATGCATTTAAGTTTAGTATAGTTTTTGGTTGATGCTCAACACTTATGTTATTTATTTCCAAGCCATTTACTTTTAGTATTGTGTATTTCTTAGTTGTAGGATGAATATTATGGCTACTTTGGATCCTTAGTGCACATACTATGCTAACCCATTTCAAGTTCATGTCCATGGGTTGACAAGTTAAATGCACCTTCATGATGATTGAGATAGTTATTCAGGTTAGATGTCCAATCTCTGAATCACAGCTGTAAGGGCTTAGTTATTAGATCATTGTAGGAGGCCAACATTTTTGGCATTGTTGTCAGGGATGGTTTCAAACTAGGGAGCTCTTTGGAGTCATTGATAGTTTTTCTTGGTGTAGTATCTTTGAAGTTTGTTCTTAGTAAACCCCTCATTTAGGAAAGTAATGATCCATGATTCTTTTTCTAATTTTTTGTGTGAGCTAGCTGATAGTGAGTTGATACTATATGCATAGAGGAAGGAGGAGAGACGCTCATGGGAGATTCCTTCCTAATAATCTTGAACCATTCTAGCTAGTTGAGTATCAAAACCTACCAAGCGAAGAAGAAAAAGAAAATCCACACCCCTTTGTTGATGCATTCTCTGATCTGAATAGTTGTAAAATTTCCTCTAAAGACCAAAATTAGCTTAAAAATCCCTTTGCTTTGGAATTGCATCGAGCGGGCATGGTGATGCAAAAAAGAAACATACCTAACTAACCAGCTTTTCCTTTCCCCATTGCTCATCAAAATGAAGTTGACAACCTCAAAAATATCCCTACTTTAGTCCTTCCTAAGTTATATGGACTTGTCATAGAATATCCTGATACTTTCTTGTTCGAGTTTGACATACTTTGTAGGAGTTATGACTATACCATAGATGCCCATAGGCTCAAGATATTTCCTACCACCCTAAAAGAAGATACATTAAGATGGTTCATGAGCCTAGGAAGAAATACTGTGGAGACTTGGGAGCACATGAAGACAAAGTTCCTTGAGAAATACAAGGATTATTGCAAAGGGTAGTGACATGAGAGGAGATGACATTTTTAGGATGTAACAAAAGGAAGATGAGAGCCTGGAGGATTACATTGCAAGGTTTCTATTTTTTCTGCAAAAATCTCCACACCATACACTCAATGAAGAATCACAAAAGTTGCATTTCCTAAGAGAAATTAATGAAAGTTATACTGATGCCTTGGACCTAATGGGAGGAGGAGATATCTCCCAAGTTTCTTGGGAGGATCAAAAATATATGTCAGAACTAGTCTAGGGAAGCTTCAAAGAAAGGGAGAGCTTACCAATCTTTTATGGGTAAGTCATCTACTAGTGGAGTTTCAAGAATGGAGATTACTCACTTGCTGGAAAAATTCAAGCAAGACATTATAAACAATCTAGCTACTTAGTTGGATACACTTTAGGCTAAAAAGAAACAAGAGGAGGCAGAGGCAATGCTGGAAAAATATTTCCCTCATTGCAAACAAAAGAAGAAGGACTGCAGATGCAAGATGGTCACTAATATTGAAAGTAAATAGATTCCACTTGAGGTCAAGAAAATATAGGTTGAAGAAGATCAAATCTACTATGTTGCACAAAGGAGGCCATGGGCTCCAAGACAAGGTATGCCACTAGATCCACTCTCTTTTGTTGGGCCATATTTTAATTCTTATTCATCTGGTAACCAATGGCAGCCCCCATATCCATCCAACTATAGAGGATATCCATCACATCCTTGGAGTAACCCTACAAATACCTAGCCTAATCACCAAAACCCTCCACTCAAGTGGTAGCAACCTCAAGGGAATTGGAAGCAATTTTAAGGAAATTGGAAATTGTAAGGAAAGTCAAGGTGCAGAAACAACTCTCCTAACATCAAACCTCAGGGAAGAATGTAGAGACATTTTTAAAATTTTAAAATTACAATCCAATTAAGATGCACTTTGAGATGGATAATAGAAACAGAGTATTGACAATCACATAAGAACACTAGATATACATGGGAAAACCCTTACGGGAGAAAAACCCACCACACCAAGAGAAATCACTTTGTATTACAGTAATGGAGATTACATACAAATGATAGACTTATCTTTATGGTGTCTGTATATAGCAGTATTCACCATGAACAATCTTGTACATAAACCTTCACATTATAGTCATCACAGAATAGAAATCATTTACTGATACAATTTGAACTGATACAATATTTGTTGATCGAACCAACCACAAACTGCAATCACAAAGTATATCTTTGTTGTTCCATGCCCATCGAGCTCCCTCATAGAACTGTCACAATGAACCAACTGCTAACTGTTCACATTTGGCTCCTCCTATTCATCCACGAGATGCCACCTCAGAAAGTCTCACACATTCAAACAGCTTCAAGAGAAATCATACTGATTTGGAATCTCAGTGAGACGCTAAAAGTGTCTCGCCGATGTCACATAGACTTCATATCGACATCGCCAAGAGTTACTATAGTCACCAAGATGTTTCACCGAGCTTACAACATGTATCAGCTTCAATATTCCTTTCGGCAAGACTATCGCTCTGGCCAAGACATCTCAACGAGTCTTCTTGTATTACACCGAAGTACCAAGCAGTCACCAAGACCTATCACTATCACCACGACCTTTCACCGAGTCACCAAAGGTCATACTGAAGTCATTTGTCATACCGAGCTCCAAAGGATAGTCAGCAAGACAGACCAATATTGGCAAGAGGTCTCATAGAGCAACATTAGGTTCTACCAAAAGTATACAATTAGCAGAAAAACCAATCACCTTCACTGAGATGTTATGCCGAATACATACAAGTCATACCGAGCTCCATTCACTAGTCAGCAAGACTTAACACCTTCACCGAGAGGTTTCTCTGAGATCCTTTGTGTTACACCGAACACCGAATGGTCGACAAGACTTAACACTCTCGCCAAGACCTTTCCCCGATCACTTTGAGTTACTTCGATGAACGTTTGGATGTGTCCCCGTCGGTGTGACCTTCACTGTTCGCTAAGACCTCACACTAGGATCTTTATGTTATGGCGAAGACACCATATGTATTCCTATCGGTGAGACATTTCACTTCAATAGAACATCATAGTGAACTCCAAGACTTACCCTGAATGCTCCAACATAAACCACTATCGGTGAGACATGTATCAATCGATAAGACTTCTCACCGAGTGTTGAAGTCACTTTGAAACCACACGTCATTGTGAGTCTCCCCGAAGCCCAATTGAATGGCCTATCGGCCAAAGAACTCCATGTGATAAGAGGTCATAGCGAATACACTATGTCACAGTGAAAGTAGTAAAGAATCAACGTTCGGCAAGACTTTTGCAAGGTCACAACAACCTGTTCAAAACAAAATGTATCAAAGCTGCTAGTCAGCCAGACATGATGGATGTCATACCGAATTTTCTCCAGGAGAGGTTTTAGCATGTGATGATTTAGGCACATATTTCCAACAATCTCCCACTTGACAAAGATCACACAGGCACCTCTAGAGCACATCATAACTTACTAAAAATCATGGGCACTAAGGCCCATTGAACTGGCACACCACTTGAACTTGTCTATGCTCACTAGCTTCATCAATTCATCTACAAAATTCTCCAGAGTATCAACCTTTTCCAAACTAACCTTTCCATCCTCAACCATATCGTGTACAAAGTGATACTAAACACCAATATGTTTCGTTCTAGCATGGAAAGTAGGGTTCTTTGCCAGACAGATTGCACTCTGACTTTCACAGAAAATAGTTATCTCCCCTGCATTAAAACCAATGTTAGAACACAAAAATTTCAACCATACTATTTCTTTACAAGCATGAGTAGCTGCCATGTGTTCAGCCTCCGTAGTGGAAAAAGCGACTATAGCCTGCCGCTTGCTCATCCAACTCACTGCACCACCATTCATCATGAATATGTATCCACTAGTGGATCCCTTGCCCAATCAGAATCCACATAGCCACGAATACTAAGAGTCCTCTGTGATTCAACCAAGTTCCCATGATAACACAAAAAAAAATCTAAAGTTCCCTTCAAATATTTGAAAACTCTCTTTATAGCATCCTAATGTGTTCTTCCAAGATTAGCCATAAACTGACTAAGAACTCCCACTGCTTGTGCAATGTCTCACCTTGTACAGACCATTGCATACATGAGACTGCCAAATGCACTAGCATAAGGTACATTGGTCATGTCCTCCATCTTAGTAGGAGGTTTTCGACAGTCCTCAATAGATAGCTTTGTTCCCTGCAAGACTGGGACAACTAACTGTTTGCAATCATTCATACAGAATCTCTCAAGAACAGTCTTGATATACTTACTCTGACTGAGCCATAGTTTTCTATTCTTCCTATCCCTAGTTATCTCCATCCCCAGAATATACCTTGTTGCACCAAGATCCTTCATTTCGAACTTAGCAAACAACTGAGACTTAAGATTAGAAATCATTTGCTTACTATTGCCTATGAACAACATATCATCAACATAGAGAGCAATAATAAGAATTCGATCACTTTCAGCTTTATAATATACACAATGATATGATTTTGATCTCACAAACCCCAAAGATAATACAAAAGTATCAAATTTCTGGTACCACATTCTAGGTGATTGCTTTAACCCATACAGAGACTTCTTTAATTTGCATACCAGTTTTTCTTTACCTTTTTCAATGAAGTGCTCAGGCTGGGACATATGTATTTCTTCTTCGCGATCACCATGAAGAAATGTTGTCTTCACATCCATCTGTTTGACCTCTAATTCATATGTTGCTGTAAGTGACAAAAGAAATCGGATAGATGTTAGCTTTGCTACAGGAGAAAATATTTCCCCATAGTCAATTCCCTCTACCTGGGAATAACCCTTTGCAACTAGTCTTGCCTTGTATTTTTCTACATTGCCATCTAGACCAATCTTCTTCTTCAATACCCACTTGCAGCCCACAGGTTTTCTACCTTCAGGCAAGGCCACTAGACTCTAGGTTTTATTCTTTTCTAAAGATGCCATCTCTTCTTCCATGGCTTCTAACCAAGAATCTGAATCAGGCATTTTAATTTCCTCCTTTATAGTCCTAGGCTCATCAGTGCTATAAATCAAAGCATAGGAACAAGTAGAATCAATTAATGAGAACCCATACCTATCTGGTTGTTTCCTTTCTTGAGTTGACCTCCTCACTGGCTGAGGCTGAGGTTCTTCTTCTTCAGAACTTTCAGAGCTGCTTGAGTTCTCCTCAGTTTCAGGTACATTTTGAATTTTCAATTCCTCTTTCTTTGTGTAGGAGGAATTACTGCTATATCCTTATTGTTTTCTGACTTTATCTCTAACTGTAGATCCAAGGTGGAAGGTTTCAGCTCACGAAATATTATGCTTCTATTGTATATAACCTTCTATGTAACAGGATTCCAAAGCTTGTATCATTTAATGTTAGCACTATAGCCAATAAAAATATATTTGACAGCCTTGTTCTCCAACTTAGATCTTTTCACATCCAACACATATGCATATGTTTCATAGCCAAATACTCTAATATGTCTAAGAGAGGGCTTCTTACCAAACCACACTTCCAAAGGTGTATTATCAACAAGAGCAGAGTTTGGAGACCGATTAATCAAGTAACATGTAGTAGCAGTAGCCTCAACCCAGAACTTCTCCTCCAAACTAGCACTACTAAGCATACCTTGTGCTCTCTCCATCACCGTCCTATTGAACCTTTCTACAACTCCATTTTGCTATGGAGTATAAGGTGTAGTCTTGTGTCTTTTGATCCCATGGTCTTTATAGTATCTTTCAAATTCATCAGAACAAAATTCACTACCATTATCAGTCCTTAAGCATTTTATTTTCCTACCAGTCTAATTTTCTACAAGGTTCTTAAATTCCTTAAACTGACTAAACATTTCTAATTTACTTTTCAAAAAATATACAAATGCTCTTCTTGAATAATCATCAATAAACGACACATAGTATCTTGATTTAGAGAAAGAAGGAACATTCACTGGACCAAACACATCTGAATGAATATAATCTAACAAACCAGAAGATTTATGAGGACTGTCATAAAATGAAACACGGTGCTGGTTTCCATATATACAATGTTCACAGAAATTGAATTCAAGATTACAATCATTAAGCCCCTCAACCAGGTTTTTGTTCTTCAAGGTTTTTAAACCTTTCTTTCCTATGTGGCCTAACCTATGATGCCATAGCACAGTCTTCTCTGCTGGAAGTTTTACTTCCATAGAGTTTACACAAATGGGAATAACTTCCTTTTTACATCCATGAATAGCTTTCAGTGACTTTCCAGTGACATTGTTACATTGAACAGCATGTGCATCCAGCTTGTATAGAGTACCAATTCTAGTACCTCTAGCCAACAACATTGAACCTCTAGTCATATTGCAGCCATTTCCAGAGAACATGACTTGCACTCTGATATCATTCAACTTACTGATAGATAGCATATTTCAAGCCAGGCCTGGTATGTACATTACATCATTAATTCCCCTTACTCTGCCATTAGGAAATTGAATTTTGACAGCTAGCTGACATTGTGCTTGGCAAAGTCACTATTCCCAAGTATAGTGACCCAGGGAGCCCTATGGTAGGAGTTAATATAAATGGGGTCCAAATAATAAATACTCTGATTTATTTGGGAGCAGCAATAAGTGTAATGACCAAGGATATCCTGCAGCAACTAAATGTTGCAAACATGAGACCTACTCCTATTGTCTTGCAACTTGCTGATAGTTCTACTATTAAACTTGATGGGATAGTAGAGGACCTTGTGATAACTCTAGAGTCATAGGAATACCCAACAGATTTCATAATTCTTTCTCTTAAAGCTACACTAGTTAGGTACCCCATTATTCTTGGAAGGTCGTGGTTAGCAACGAAAAAAGCATATATTATTGGATGTAGGATAGGAGACATGACCATTTATGATGGAAAGAGCACCAAAAAACTTGTTCTCTACCCTCCAACTTAGTCATCCCATGACATGGATAATCTTGTATGGCCAAATGTTGGTAAAGAGGATGAGGAAGTTAATGTTGTGGCACAGCTGATGATGTTAGGTAGAAGCTCTTTCATGTAGCTTCAAGAGGAAGATGAAGTATTGTCTAACATAATTCAAAATCATTGTGAAATAAAGGAAGCATCATCCTCTCATTTTGTTGATCTAGTAAAGACATTTTTGCCCGCTCTTCTTATAGAAGAACTTCCTATATCAACAGGTATGTCTTATACATTGCTACCACATGAACTCAAAGTACCAAGAATTAGTGAAGCAACTATGGTAGAGATAACTACACAAGTTCAAGTGTTGGAAGGAAAATATCTAAATATTAATAACAAATTGAGTAAAGAATAGTAGTTTCCATTGAAAAACTTACTAAGAACCCACTAGCATGCATTTTTGTGGGACTATCATGATATGAAGGACTTGCAACCTAGGATTTGCACTCATAGTATTTACATCAGAGATGATTGTACCCCAGTGAGATAGCCACAAAGAAGAATTAACCCTACACTAAGAGAAATTGTCAAAGGGGAACTACAAAAATTGTTAGATGTAGGATTTATCTATCCCATTTCAAATAGCCAATGGGTGTCTCCATTGGTGAGTGTACCTAAAAAGGGAGGGAAGTGGCGAGTTTGTATTGATTACAAGGAACAAAATGATACCACCAAAAAATACCATTTTCCCTTGCAGGAAATCAATACTTTTCTTTTCTAGATGGATTTAGTGGATATAACCAGATCCAAATTGCACCTGAGGACCAGGAGAAGACCACCTTTACCTATCCATGGGGGAACTATGCTTTCTCAGTACTTCCATTTGGATTATGCAATGCACCTGCAACTTTTTAGAGGGAAGTCATTAGCATATTTTTAGACATCTCTCATGATTGCATGAAAATTTATATGAATGACTTTACCACCTATGGTGCTGATTTCAATGAAGCATTGGATAATTTAGGAGAGTCTTAAAGAGATGCGAAGAAGACAATCTATCTCTCAATAGTGAAAAGTGTCTCATGATGATGTAGGAAGGTGTAGTCCTTGGCCACTACATCTCTCAAAAATGAATTCAAGTAGATCCTGCAAAGACTAAGGTGATCACTAATCTGCCTATACCTGTAGAAAAAAAAGATGTTAGGAGTTTCTTGGGCCATGCCAGCTACTATAGGAATTTCATCAAGGATTTTAGCAAAATAGAAGCACCATTTTATGCTCTTCTCACTAAGGATGTTGAATTCCAGTGGATAGAAAGCTGTGACAAGGAATTTTTTGATTTGAAGGCAATCTTGACTCATGCTCCTATACTAAAAGGTCCTAATTGGGAGCTACCTTTCCACATCCATACATATACATCAAAATATGCCATAGGAGAATTATTGGGACATAAAGAAGGAGGTATTGAAAATGCTATTTATTTTGTCAGCAAAAACTTGTAAGGAGTTGAATTCAACTATACAGTGACAAAAAAAGAAATGTTGGCAGTGATCTATGCCCTCAACAAATTCAAGCACTACATAATAGGCTATCAAATCTTTGTGTACACTGACAATGTAGCCATTAGGTATCTCATGAATAAACCTTTGATATTAGGTAGGTTACCAAGATGGTTATTGTTGATGCAAGAGTTTGACATAACCATTGTAGATAAACCAGGGAAGGCCAACATTGTCGTTGTAGACTTTCTTTCAAGGTTGACTACATCAAAGGACAATTAAGTCATAGATGACTCTTTCCCTAATGAGCACTTATTTTCCATAAGTGTGCAAACACCCTGGTATGTTGACATAGCTAACTATCTGGTCACAAGGAGAGTTCCTCCCCACTCCTCTCCAAAAGAGAGAATGTTTCTCATTGAAAATTCATTTCCTTTTTCATGGATTGCAAGATGTTTGTTTTACATTAGGCCAAACCATGTCCTGAGGATATGTGTGAGGGAAGATGAGACATATGATATTTTGCATGCATGCCACAATGAACCATGCGGAGGACCTTTTGTAGCCAAGAGGACAATGATGGATGTTTTGAACACAAGATATTACTAGCCAACACTCCATAGGGATGTAGGGAGATGTACAAGAAAGTGTGATAGATTCCAGAGGATGGGTAGGCCAACCAAATCTGATGAGATGCCCCTTTACTCTCAGGTAGTAATCAATCCATTTGACAAGTGGGGATTATATTTTGTAGGACCCATTGATCCTCCATCCAATGGTAAATCCTATATCTTAGTATGCACTAATTATGTAACCAAATTGGTAGAATTTAGGGCCATGAAGCATACAAGATATAACAAGGTTGTTGAATTTCTTTATGAGGACATTTTCACATGATATGGGATTCCAAGAGAGATAGTGACCAATCAAGAGACTTAATTCACCTCAACCCTTCTTGCAACACTGGTCAATGAGTACATCATAAGGCATAGGGAGTCCACTCCTTATCACAATCAGACCAATGACCAAGTTGAGGTGACTAACAAGGAAATTGAAGCAATTTTGACCAAAATAGTGGTTGTACATAAGAAGGATTGGGAAAATAGGCTGCTAGAAGTTATTTGGGCCTATAGGACAACCTAGAAAAAAACAATAAGCTTCACTCCTTTTGAGTTGTATGGAAAGATAGGTATGATTCCCATTGAATTTGAGCATAAGACTCTTAGGACTACAATAGACTTGGGGATGGATATCTCTAAAGCATAGAGAGATGAATCATGCAGCTCAATACATTGGATGAAATGAGGAAGGAAGCCTTGCATCATACAGAGGTAGTGAAAAATTAGAGAATAAAGTGGCATGACAAGTTCATCAAGGATAAGAAATTCCAACTAGGAGATTGGGCCCTGCTCTATGACTCCAGTATCAAGATAATGCAGGAAAATTGCATACAAGGTGGCTAGGACCATATGAGGTTGCTGAAGTATTCCCTAATGGTGTTGTTCAACTCACCACCATTGATGCTATCAGATTTAGGTTTCTTTTCAATGGTCATTTCCTCAAATTGTACCACAAGCCAACTTCCAAGGAGGAATTCCTGCAACAATTCACTCAACATGCAACACCCAAACTTCCTGCAGCTGAAGGAAGCAAACCTAGTGTGCCTCCTAACTAACTAAGGTACGTAACTTGCCATAATAAAGAATTCCACTTTTGTGGGGGTCCACTTCTTCACCCATCCACTCATCCATTTCCACCTTTCTCTCTCTTTCATCATGCCTCCATAATTTCATTTCATTCCATCATCACACCACTCCATCCCGCTCCACTTTCATTAATTTCTCAACTGACCTCTTAAAAGGTGACCAGTACTTTTTCCATAATATTTGTAACAAATCTTCCAAGAATCCAGGTACGTGCACATCAAGTTGTTATCTCTTAATTTTCTTTTACTACATCCATTTAATTGTTATAAATCAATATGGACATTCTCCATAGCATGTCATTACTCCCTACCCTATCAAATTGTCATAACTATCACACATTTGAGGACACATCCTCAAATTTAGGCTTGGGGGAAGTGTGAATACTATGTCGACATGTCTATCCATATTGGTTCACATCAACAAAGTTTAAATTGAGCTGATTTGAATTATGAGAAAGATGACGGCTTGAATGTGTAAGGTGATATCAACCGCCACCATTTTTCTTGATCATAGCCCTCATTTATTACTCCTTTACTACCTTTATTTCTCATGTCAAAATCTTAAGCCAAAAAAAGGTAAAATCTAGATGACACTAGCATTGGAAAATTACTTGCAGCATTGCAGGAAGAAGAAGTTTAGTTTTTAGACAAGGATTGTAGGAAGAGAAAATTTGCAGAGTGATTGTTTATTTGTAGACAACTAAACAATGGGAGGTGAATCAAAAATGAACCCATGGCTCATGATACATTACTATAGGATGCACCTAGCCTGGATAAGTTCAGAAATTATGGATGGTTATATTATTTCTTGAAGCTAAATGGTTTTAATGAAGATGTTGCATTGTAATTTTCCCAAACACTATATAAAGGAAAGGCCATGGTAAAAGGGTTAGAAGTAATGGCTAGTGAAGAAATAATTTCAAAAGTTACAAGGTTTCTTGCCAATAGGGAAAATTACCCTGCTTCCAGAGATGCCAGGTTAGCTAGGGCTAAATTCACAAAACCTAGTGACCCTCCATTGAGTGTGGACAAATAGGGTGCAAAAAGAACCTCCTTGCCTAAGCCATGGAATCAAGTAGTTTTACATGTTGTAAAGTACATTACCAGTGAAGGTCGTCAATCAAACCTACATTTCATGCACTTCAAACTTTTGAATCATATGAGGCATGGGAGAAGAATGAATGTGCCAAACATACTATACCACCTTCTCTCAATCATGGCGGTCGAGACCCAAAAGGGTAGGGATAATTTCATTTCCCACAATTGTCTCATCTAATTGTTAGTTGAAAAGTCTCTGCATGAGGTGTCTGACATGACTTGGGAATATTTTTTAAATGTTGATCAAATTAGACCTGAGCATTTGTGACCTAGGGTTTTTTCTCAACCTCATAGGGCTAGCAGAAGATTGAGCATGGCTAAAGCCACTCCTGGTGCCTCAAATTTTGGCGCAAACCCTAGTGTAAACCATCCTACAATTAAACAAACCATAGAAATTAGCTCTTTTGAGGAAGAGAATTCAAACAAAGAAGGTTCCTCTTTAGATTTTGATGATCATTTTCCTCTTAGCATACTGCTTCAAACTATGGAACAAAAGAAAGAGGAAGAAATAAGGAAGGGTAAAGCTAAAAAGAAAATTGTAGGAAAGAAAGTGCTAAGCTCTAAAAAGTGGAAGGTTGACACTATTAATCCTACAGCCAAAGAGGAACATGAGATCCCTCCTAGAAAATTGAGACCAACTTGGTCTAGCCTTTGGTGTGTCTCCTCAAGAAAGCCCTAGGACTAGAGAAAGATCACAAGAGGACACAAAGTCACCAATGGGGCAGGTGAATGTTGAGGAAAGAGACATATTTGAGGAAGTAGCAAATATAACATTAGCAAACCTCATTTCCATCATTGAGCAAGTTGAAATCCAAGAGTTTGAGGAGAATTGGGAACTCCTATAACAAGATCAAAAGAAAGAGTTCCTACAACAAGAACAAGAAGTCCTGCAACCAAAACTTGGAGAACAATCAGTACCCCTATAGCCAGAATTGGCTGAACAAATAGGATCCTTGCAGTAGGAGCCACATAAAGTGCAAGCAGTAGTGCCAAGAAATTTTTTGGTAGGAATACATAGGCCCTCTGATTTTTCAATATACATGGTAGCTATGAATTTATGGAAAGAGATACAAAGGAGGGAAGAAGAATGGAAAGAGGAGAAACACAAGTTGAAGAAGGAAATTCAAAGAGAGATGAACAATTTTTTGCTTTAAAGGAGAGAGTGTATAATATTGCAACTCTAGTACCTCAAATATTAGAGTGTAGGACTCCTCGAAGATTCTATGCCTTGTATTTGAAGGAGAAGCATTTTTCTTTTAAACTAGAAAGGATTGTTTTAGGTTTGAGTCCTTCCATTGAGACTCCTCTTGAATTTTTCAATGCTTATCGGATTGCTCCTCCTGAAATGAAGAATTTGTTGTGTGAATTATATTTGCATAATTATGTTGTGACCCAAGACCATGATTGGAATCCAATATTGTATGTTGGGGATGTCCAATTAAGGGAATTCATGTCTTGGATACAGAATGAGATTAGTTGGGGACAATATTTTAGGGAATATAGGCAATTAGAATTCAACACTCCTCTATCCATTAGTGTTGAATCTAAAAACCTAGGGGACATTTTCATGGATTGGCACATAATTCTTTACAAACCAAGATATGGCAGTAGGATCATGCTTGAGAGAGAAGTAGTTTATAAAGAATATGAGGAGGTGGAAAAAACAAAATGGTAATTTGTGATGGGATACCTATCACAAAGGTGGAATAGCCTAATTGATGAGTTAAAAGAAGCTAAACCTCACTCCATACAGAACTATGTTGCAACACTTAAGAGAGTTGATAGATATATACATATTGGAAGGAAAAAAGGACAATTTTGGCTCCCACTAACCTTTCAGCCACCTGTCCTATTATGACTTGTACCGAATTTCAGATATTACTAGTATGATATAGCTGTAGAGAGATAGAGATGGAGCAGATCAAATAGACAGCAAGGGTTCTATTGGGATCCTAATTCATGCACAGTAAGAACTAATGTAGGGCAGCTAGTAGTTGCAAATTTTAGGGCATTAACTAAGCAAAAGAACAACCCTCCCTCTGTTGGAGGACTAGCAAAGCCTTAGGTTGGGGGGAGTGATGAGTCCAGTTTATGACTTGATTTTGATAGAAGTTTACTTTCTATTTGCTATTGTTCTCATAAAATTAGATACTTGGATGCTGGCCTTTTTATAATATTTCCTCAAAACCATATACACTGGGCATAAGCTTATTTTTTGTGATCTTTAATGACATTGATGTGCTATACAAACTATTTGTGTTGATTTTACATGTGGAATAATGAATGCTACTTTAATATAGTTATGGATATGTAATTATTGTGCATAATAATATTTTCATGTAGATATGATTAGCAACCTATAAATTGAAGAAGATTCTTCTAGCTAGTAGTTCACCATAACAGTCAACAAGGTGATCGCTCAAAGGTCAATGGAGGGAAGACTCTTGACAACAGGAGATTCCTCATTCAAATTGAAATTGTAACCGCCTTGTAAATGGTCTTAATTATCTGTTGAGTGAATATAGGTGTTACTATTGTGTTGAATCTATATTAAGGGAAAAAATGCTTGACTAGATTTTATGCATGCGTAATTGCCTCTCCACTTTTTATGCTTTCCTTAAAGTGGCGTCCACCTAATCTGTTGGAGTTGACCACCTTGCTAGGTGATTAGTTAGTATCTTTTCTTCCTATAAATAAGTCTCAGATGCTCCTTCCAAGGAGGTTGCTTAATCTGATGATGTACTTGCATTCTTAGGTTTTTCTATAATACAGTTATGCTACTCTATTGTACTTATGTTTTCCAATGAATAAAATGAAGTTATAAGTTTGTGCATCTAAGTTTACATTTTTCTTAAGGAATACTCATCCAAGGGTGCCCACTTGGTGAGCATTCCATCCTTTAGCTTATTCATTACTTTCTGTTCAGTAATTAGTTAAGAATTTGGCACTAATTGTTCCTGCAACCACTAGAATTCCATTATGTGACTATTCCCGTAGCCAATCAGATAGAGTAGTTTCTTGTTTATTCACTTATATTTTTATTTTTTTCATGCATTTCAACTTAGTATAGTTGTTGGTTGATGCTCAACACTTATTTTATTTCTTTCCAAGCCATTTACTTTTAGTATTGTGTCTTTCTTAGTTGTAGGATGAATATGGCTACTTTGGATCCTTAGTGGTTCATGTCCCTAGGTTGACAAGTTAAATGAAACTTCATGATGATTGAGATAGCTATTTAGGTTAGATGTCAAATCTTTGAATCACAACTATAAGGGCATAATTATTAGATCATTTTAGGAGGCCAACACTGCTAAGTTGAGAGGTATGAAACTCTAGAACCCTACAACTTAAGTTAGAAAGATTTGAAACCTAGTGACTTAACTTTCCTTTTACATCATTGTGTTGAAGAGACATCTCCCATTCTCTCATTGATCATGCACTATCACACTGACGTGAACCTCATACTTAGTCAACTGGTTACCAAGATGTGAGGGGACGATCATGGGATGAACATAATGGGCTTAAGTCATTACTTAAGCTTCCTACAACTGCTAAACACAAGTCATCATCGAAATAGAATATTTTGAGGATTTCATTACTATAACAACCATAGGGTTTAAGAGATAAAACCTAGAACACCTAAAGGTGAATATAATTCATTTATGGGAATATCCTTCAACCTCTTGACCTACAATTTATGTTTCTTAGAAGTTCTTAGAAAACCTACATCAAATCTATAGCCTAATTTTCAATCACATCCACTGCTCTCACATTCATCCTTTTTTAATATGTCAACAATCTCCCTTGTATTATTTTCACTTTTGACATCAATGACAACATCGTAGCATATGCATTCACTAGCAACCTATACCCATGCTCCCATATTCACTGCAAACATTATCTCTCCTTGACATCAATAACACTTTTTATTAATGCCATCATCCTCACTTACATGAGAAACTCCATTTCATCTCTACCCCTCTTTCATCATGCTAACAATCTGCCTTGCATGATTTTCCCTTTGGCATCAATGACAACTATATGCCAACAATCTCCCCCTTTGTCATTGATGGAAAAACTTAAATCCTCAACATGTCAAAGGTTTGATACTAATAATGGATAACATTTGAGCTCTCAATTCTCCTCCTTTGAAATTGCTTCTCCTTTTCCCATCCTTATGAGCATTTGCACAATTCTCTCTCTTATGGTCACCTTTTCTTCCCTCATGCTCAATTATTTTGAGCATTTTCACAACTTTCTCCCCCTTTGACATCATTGGAAAAGGGTCACAATTGTCTCCACTTCTTTGTCTTAGGTCACCATGTTGCTACAACTTTCATTTCTTCTTAGCAATGGAAAATGGACTTAGCTCCCCCTTTGACTGATACCAATTGAAAACAATTTATGCTCTCACACCAATTTCTACAATCAACTTCTTTACTGCAATGGCATGACCATATGCTCCAACTACTTGTACTAATTAACAATATTTGATGCTAGTTGGACTGCCATTACATGCTCTGATCTGATCAGGTCAGATACCAATTGTAGATATTCTAATTCATGCTCTATACCAACTGAATCATATTCTAGACACTAATTGGTGATATCATGCCTTGATATGGATTATCATTTTGATACAATTGTGAATGTGTTCACTTTATGCTATCTACCAATTGATATCTTGGACTTCACTGTATCAAGTATAACACTATTTTGATACTAATAGCATCTCCCCTTAGACCTTGCTCAATGCTCTCTTCCTGTATACCTAAGCATGATCTTCATTTTGGGCTCTACACCAACTAGATTGTTTTGAATCAATTTATGGTGGTTTGATACCACTTTAGAAGTACTGTATGCAAAACAATTGTCTTTTAGCCATATCTCTTCTCCTTGCAAGCAAGAAGCATTTCTCTTAACAGAGCATCTACATCACTTTTTCTTCAATAACTGATACCAAGTGTTGATATCAATTTTTGTAGCAACTATCCACTATTTGTCAATGTTCTTACTCTTTAATGAGCATTTCAAAGAGCAAGAATGTGACCATAAATCTGAAACCATCAAGTCATTAGAAATTTGTAAAACATGTTTTACCTGACTTGACCTCATTCTCTATTTGCAAGGATGAATGAGGTACCAATTTAACTCCCCCTAGATTCATGCCCCATCACTATTAATTAGTGATATGAGTTAGAAGTAGCATCATGGAGCACTATCTTCTAGTCTTTTTCTCTCCAAACCTTATTTGACTACCTTTTTATCACACCTGCCTTCTTCTCAAGAGTATGTGAAACATTGTTCACTATATGGGACAGATTCTTCTTTTTATACACCTGCCTTCTTCTCAAGAGTATGTGAAACATTGTTCACTTTCTGGGACATATTCTTCTTTTTATTCTTACTCTTTCTCTGTACTGTAGGTCTTACAAGATCTAATCTCCAATCTTTAGCTATGTGACCAAAGTTGTCACACTTGTAGCATACTACATACATATTCCTCATAGGAGCAAATGAATTCATATGCATATGTTTTTTGCTCCCATTAGGTGTAGCCCTACAATCTCTAGCTTTGTGACCATATTGATTACAAGCATAGGAGTAACCATTAAAAAATGAGGAGTACCTAGTCATAGTGTTCCTCTAAATAGGATGATGAGGTCTTCTTTTATTTGACTTCTTTACATATCTCATCCTTGGGGTTCCATTTGTATAAGCTCCCATAATGTTTAGTCTTTTTCTTTGATGACTTGGAACTGATTTCTTCATCTTCTTCTCTGCTACGGTCATCTTCTTCCAATAAGCAAGAATTGAATAATTATTCTTTTTCTTGTTTGTAGCAAGTTTCTTTTCTTCTTCAGTGCCTTCTCTTGGTCTTCTATTCCCAAAGGTAGTTTCTTTGGGACAACTTGTGCAGTCTTTCCCATTCTTTGTACAACTTTCTTTTACTTTAAATCTATCATACAATTTTGTAGAAGCACTAGTAGAGGGACTCTTTCCCTTCTCAAAACCAAGGCCAACCTTTTCTTTTGGTTTTGATGGATATTGTGATTTCACCAATTCATCTAATATCTCAGAGCCACCTTTCATCTTTAGGCCTTTGTCAATTTGTTCCTTGGCTTTCTCCAAATCTCTTCTCAGAGTAACTATCTTTGCTTCCAACTTCATGCATTCATCTGATTTAGACTATAGTTCAGATTTAACTACATATTCTATCCTCTTAGCTTCCTCAACTTTTGTTTTCAAACTAACTATCATTTGGTTAGAATATTCAATTTAGTTAGTATTTATCTATTTTTGTGCATGCAACATTTTTTTCTTCATTCTCTTTCTTCAAACATTTAATCTCATCCTGAGCATAAATGATTTCACCCTTGAAATCAACCTCTCCTTCTTCTTCACCAAAGGTTTCAGCTTCTTCTTCTTTATCTGACCTCTCAACCCTTCATCAGAGATCATTCCAAATGGGTCAAACCCATAAAAACTTCCATATTCATCGTCTAATCTATAATTTACATCAAATGACCCACTTTCTTCACTTGTGTGCAAGTTATTCTTCTCCTTATTCTTATTGTCCTCTTCTTTCTTAAGATTATCCTTTTTAATGTCAAAGAATTTAGTAGCAATAGGTCTTATTCTATTGGAATAAAAACTTTTAGTAGGTAGCTTACCTCTACATCTTCTAGAGCTTCTTCTCAATCTTCTGATGCAATCAACTTCCTCTTCATCAGTCTCCTCTGATCTAGAAGTAGATGCTTCTTCCTCATCACCTCTAGTTGCAATATCTTCCTTGAATGTATCTTTATTCAACTCATCTTCACCATCCTCTTTATACATTCTCTTAAAAAATTTCCAGACTTCATGTGCTATTTGAAAATGCATGACTTTGACCAACATAGAGCTTGACAGTCCATGAAGAATTACATCTCTTGCTATAGCATTATCCTCGTATGCCTTCTTTTCAGCTTTAGTTAATAGAGATGCATCAAGAACTATATATCCATTTACAACAAACATCCAAACATCAAATCCTATGGATCCCAAATATCCTTTCATAAATGAGCTCCAAAAAATATATCTTGATCCATCAAAGATAAGACCATCATATACAAGTAAACTTTCCTGACTAACCATTGTGTTCACCTTATCCAAGATCTACCCAGAGCTGATTAAGCTTCTCCTATGGAACCTAGGTCCTTAATACCAATTTTTGGAACATAATAATTTATTGAGAGGGGGGTGAATTATTATATACTAAAAACTTTAGCCCTAAAATCCTTTGTGCATATTTCTTTTTGAAACTCTTAATGTGTAGATTGAAAATCAAAGATACAAACATAAACATGCAAATAGACAATTAACACACACATACGTACAACATTAGATATGTGTGGAAAACCCAATATGGGAAAAACCATGGTGAGAAATGTTGCTTGAGTCTACTACTCAAATCTAGCCTCACAAATGAAATATTTCTCACAATGTTTAGGGATACAACCCAAGGATGCTTCAACACCTTGATTTAGGAGCTACAACCCCCTACTTTAGAAGCTACAAGTTCAAGGAGACTACAATCCCCTAATATGAGCTACAACTCAATACAATGAGGAAACCACCTCTATGATAACAAACACAAGTATGCATAAGACTTGGTTGTACAAAACCTGATCATGCATTATTACATTCAATAGATTGTTGAACTTTCTGCAACTCACACTTTGTTTTTGAAGCTGCACTCTCAGCAACATATACTTTTGCACTCCACTCTCCTCTACACATAGAACAATCACTGTTCTATCTTTTTGCACTATACACTCTCTTCACCTTGAATGAAAGTACCTAGAGGATGTTTTGTATTATAGTTTAGGACTTCACAAATGCATTCACTGTTTGTTGCACTTCACTTTGTCTTTCTTTTCTATAGTGTCTCATCCATTTGCAATAACCTGAATGAAAACCTAGATAAAAATTTGTGTTGT